>CM066994.1:82227870-82415370 GCA_033977485.1 Hydrangea macrophylla
ACCAAATAATAGCATAATCAGTAAACTCAATAACAGCAAGTTTTACCTTTTTCTCCTCGGAGTAGTTGTGGCACTCAAATATCAACTCCACTTTCTTCTCCCATTCTAAGTACAC
Source organism: Hydrangea macrophylla (assembly GCA_033977485.1). Lineage (NCBI taxonomy): Eukaryota > Viridiplantae > Streptophyta > Magnoliopsida > Cornales > Hydrangeaceae > Hydrangea > Hydrangea macrophylla. The sequence goes on from CM066994.1 coordinate 82,227,986, forward strand.
TTCTGGATCATTTTTTCCTTGGAATGAAGGTATCTTTACTTTGATGCTTCCCAAGTTTCTGTCAACCCCATCTTGCCATCTTGGACCTCTTTGAAACCCTCTACCACGCCTTTCTCTCCTTGGTCCAAATCTGCCCCCACTATTTATTGAGGCTCGATCTTCTTCTTCATCGAACTCATCCTCATGATTTTCATCAGATTCATCTAGGGGTATGTGCCTTTCTTGCCTTCTAGCATTTCGAATTCTTTGGGGACGCCCTTCACGCCAAGTTGCAATTTCAGCATCTTGTCTATCCATCCTATCCCGAATCTCATTAAACATCACGCCCATACGTTCAAATTGTTGCTGCATAGCTTGTAACATGAAAGACGGATCCTCCTTTCCTTCTTTGTTTGATTGAGAAGTCATATTTTGAAATCTGTGAAAAAATGTTAGAGATAAAACCTCACAGCACTCCCTCACGTGTATGCACTCAAAATTAGGTCACTCACACTCGTGTTTCACTCTTAATTGGCTTTTCAAAATTGATCTCACACTCTCTTGCCTTTTTCCACTCTTAACTCCCCTTTTCAGTTCTTTAATGAACTAAATGAACTTGAATCAAGAGATCTCAACGAGTAGTGTTTCAAAACTTATACCAATGGCGAAAATATTTTAGAAATGACGAATCAAAGGAGAAGGACAAACACAATCAGAATTGAGAGAATTGAAACTTACAATCAGATTTTTAAGAGAATTTGAAACTATCAGATTTGAGAGAGAAAAAACCAGAGATATAGTTATATTTTTATGAGAGAACTAGAAACCAAGATTAGTATGCCTCAAAGGAAGAAGAAAAAAAATCAGATTTGGCCTTTCTTTGATATCAATGCCTCCCTTCTTTTTTTTTTTTTTTCTTTTTTTTTTTTTTTTGGGAATATCTTTTCTTTTCTTTCTTTCTTTCTTTTTTTTTTTTTTTTTTTTCGGATCTCTTCTTTTCTTTTCTTTTCTTTTTTTTTTTTTGTTTCTTTTTTTTTTTTTTGTATAACTAGAGGCACAAAAACAAAAAACAAAGAAGAACACAATATAAAACAGAATTTGTAGAACAAAAGAACACGAAGAGTCACGAAGAAAATACGAAGAACAAACAGAGAATAGACGAAAAATTAAAAGGATAGATAACCTGATTTTAGAAACCTTGCTCTGATACCAAATGATGCGAACCTCAGTAGACTAGCAATGAGACCCAACAACAAAGATTGAATATCTTCCCAAGAAAGCTAGAAATCAGATTGTTGTGAAAGTGAACCTGTGACCCAACGCCTATAAAGAGACGCAAACCACAGGTATTCCAATTAGTGAACCTGAGACCCAACGTCTATAAAGAGACGCAAACCACAGGTATTCTTAGTTTTGAACGCCACAAGGTGAAAACCTTGATAAGTTCTGGAAGTTCAATGAAGAACCAAGAAGAAGGAGTAAAAACTCACTTTTATCAATTTATCAAAATCTGTCCATTACAAAAGATAAGCAAGGATATATATAGGCTTGGAACATCCCTCCAACCATAGGAATAAATGCAAGTAGTTGGAACAACCCTCCAACCATAAGAAATAATGCATTCACGTTTTTTAGTAAAGGCTAGTACAAAAAAGTAGTTTAACTCATTAAATGCACTTAAAAACATGAACTAACTCTCAACTACTATCTATAAAACATATATAGCTATATCTTAGAGGTTATATTCAGTCCACATCTTCACATGCATGAATTAAATTGACATAGTCTTCATTTCCCTTTGGGCCACTCTTAGGAATGCTAAAATCAGCCCAAATTTCTTGAATCAGTCCATTGAAAGCTTCTTTGATCTTTTTGGACCTTGCTCTTGTAATTGGCCCATTTGGAACATGCAATGGATCTTGTAATGGCCCATGTTGATTCTCATCAGTACCCTTGGACTAAGGACCGGCATGACATGTTCGGTTATGTACGGGTGACCTGAGGATCGGCATGACGTGTTCGTCCAAGTGATTATTAATTTCCTGTACCCTTGGTCTGAGGATCGACATGACGTGTTCGGTAACGTGCGGGCGACCTGAGGATCAGCATGATGTGTTCGACCAAGAGATTGTTAATGTCCCGCACACTTATGCCATTTGGGCGACAGTTTGAGTGCCAATTGGGCTATAGTTTGAATGCCATTTGGGCGACAGTTTGAGTGCCAGTTGGGTGACAGTTAACTATTCATTATTAAGTGTTGTTCTTTCTTGACCAGTAAATGCGTTTGGAGTTAAGTCTTCTTTCAGTCAATGTCATTGGTCAGTTCAGTTATGGGTTAAGTTTCAAAGGGAATGATTGGGTTTAAATAAGACATGGTTTTGAGAATAAGAAAAGACGAACAAGACATAGTATCGAGAATAAGAAATGATGAACGAGATATGGCTTCGAGAAATAAGAAGAGATGATGAATAACTTACCTTGGTGGTGGTAACCTTAAGGGAACCCTCACTTAGCTTAACCGCTAACGGCTTTTCATGCCGCTGGACCTTTCACGTCCAGCCTTTGCAGGTCCAAACGGAGCTAGCTATGATCAAGATACAGATTTTACTACTAAAGACTATGTTGGTGAAGATTACTACGAGGAAGGCTATGGTTTCGCCAACTGAAGATCTTGGAGTTTTCTTTTATTGTAGTTCTGTTATTAGTATGTTTAATGATGTAATAGCTTAGTTTAACTTGTACTATCTATCTTTTGGATATCTTTTAGTCTGTAATATACTAATCATGTAAGACTTGAATGTTTAGATTCTTGCTTCCGCTGAACTTAGTCACTTTCCCGTATTGTATTATTGTTTTAAGCATTTTTGGACAATCAGATGACATTCACAACTAGTCACGTGTCTACGAACCCATAAAGGAAATTTATTTTTCCCTATTTTTGATACTTCGGGGCGTGACAGGGATTTTTGGTATCAGAGCCTTAGGTTTAGACGCGCTCACTGATTGTCCTACACCTTAAGTCATGAGCCTAAGATTTATCTCGTATTAGTACTGACGCTAAGTTAGCTCTTCTTGCAGGACTATAGAGCTGATCTTCGTTCACAATGATTTCGGAGGGCACTATATTCTCGATGGTCGTATCCAGCCTGCCGACCCTGTACTATATCGACAGTGGATCTGCTAGAGGGCGAGGCATATCTTGGAGGAGGATATACGGAGAGCTGTGCTTACCGATGCATTGCAGTATCCGGATCGAGCTCAGCCCGAGTCGATCCACGCTTCAGAGACTACCATACTTATTCACCAGGAGGCGCTATATCAGGAGGCGCTATATGACGATATACTCTTCCAGATTATCATGGCCTCACCAGGACCACCATTCTCTCCCGAGCTCATACTAGAGCCAGAAGAGGATTCAGATCCCATGGATACAGATAACGATGACGACATATCGAGTGGAGATAATTCTATAGGCAGTGACCACACAACTGATGACCCATCCGATGGTGATGACACTGATGATGATGATGACCTGATGATTGATGACGATTCGGCGAGTAGCAATGATGAGCTGATCGAGGAGGTTGACCCAGCGGACGATCTTCAAAGACTAGTGGATGATGTACATGACCATCCAGCACCACTAGTTGACGGGGACGAGATGATACCGATGCCTGAGTAGGACCACGAAGCAGATCCAGCTGACATCAAGGAGAAGGAGGAGGACCCTGAGGAGGAGTTCTTAGAGGACCCGTTATAGATAATAAGAGAGGCAAACTTTACCTTAGATATGGTAGGCGAGTACCATAGTAAGCAGTCATATCCTTTCTACTCATTCCACTCCCTTTGAGTAAATCGATACCTTCTATTCTAATGGCCATTTCTTCTGAAAATGGTATCTATATATTTTGTAAAGTGGCTCCGATTACCATCAATAACTATTGTGATACACTCCTTGATAAGTAATTCATTTCCTTGAATTTTTAGAAATTCCCCAGTCAGCAATTCTTGAGTATGTACCTTGATCATCCGATTCTTGACAAATTCTTTTGAGAACAAGTTCGATCACTAGTACTGGAAAGTCATTATTTTGACTTATTATTCTTTGAACTAAAATCTTGAAAGTTCATTGTCTTTGAAATTATTCTAAATAAATTTGATTACTAATACTGCAAAGTCATTCTTTTTGACTTATTATCCCTTGAGCAAATTCTTACAAGTTCATTTCATTTGAAATAATTCTAAATGAGTTCTCTGTTCTTGTTCTTGTTAGGAACTCAAAAATGTTGTACTCTCTGTACATCTTGGCCTCTTATTGTCTCTCTCAGCTGCTACCTAATTCTTTATCAGTAGGGTTTCGTTTGGACTATTTCACTTATGAAATACCTAATTCTTATTTCATTCGTTGAAGGCCTTATGCCATCAGTTACTTTCATTTCCTACAAATCTTGAGATACTACGATTACTTCCATAGTAAACAGTCATTCAATCATTGTTAGATTTACATCTTATTCTTGAATGGATCACATCATTCTACTATTGTACTTCTATCTGTGAGAATTCATATGCCTTTTCAAATTCGGCTTCATTTTGGATCAATCTCTTCAATCGTTTCAATCATCATATTCTAGTTACTGGGATTATAACGATAACCATAATGTGAAATATAACAGGTTATGATTGCTTACAAGAACCCTTATGTGGGAACGCAAGAATCTTCTCGATCTCTGGAATGGATGAATCATCTCAAACAACTAAGGACCAGTCCAAAAGGCTAAGCAACATAATACCAAAGGAGATCGATCCCACTGGTATATTTGGAAGACTAATACAAGACTTATGGAAGATCGCGAACAACACTAGCACAAGTGACTACGGAGACGAGTTGTTTAGACACCTCCATATCGCCCATTCAGAATCGCTTAGAGACCACTCAAGCCACAACCTGCTACATTACCAAGGTCAACCCTACTACAAGGACAACTCGAAACGACAAACAACGATCATGGCGTTTGTTTCAACTGTGGAAACCCTGGATGTCTGGCCAAGGAATGTTAAGCTTCCAAGACCTGTAACCAACCAAACATTATCTCCTACAGCTATCGCAAGAGAGGACATTTGAGCAAGGACTGCAAAGCACGCGAGATGGACGCTACGGAGCACATACAGCTCAGACAAGCCCAGCTCAATACCACCATCCCCAATACAGTTAGATTAGGCAAAGAGGCACAATGAAGACTGAAAGAACACATGAGGAACAAGAGAAAGTGCGACACAACAATAGCATCGGTCCAACGCAAAACATGCCAACGTTGTTTCAACTGCAGAAATCGTGGACATCACTTCGACGAATGCCTAACACCGAAACAAATTAGAGGACATGGATCGCGATGTTACAAATGTGGTGGAATGGACCACATTCGCAAGGATTGCGAGGCAATGAAGAACATCAATCAAGATATGTTGATGAACTTGGAAGAAGAAGGGGAGTTGATACAACCTATGCAATCAATTATACAAAATTTTGACTTATTAATGAATCTAGTTTTGTGTATCTAGTATTATTGTAATGATTAGTGTTCCGATATATATATATATTATTGTAGAGGTACAACAAATCGGCAGTTAGTAACTATAAGTATACAACGAGCATCGTATCCCACCTTTAGACTGACGGTCAAACCAGACGAGCTAACCTAACGATAGAAGACGTCTTACCAGCTCACATCATCAACAACATTGGAGACACATGGGAAAGTTTACACCATCAATTATGAAAGCTTGTGGCACATCAGGAACGAAAATACGAGATTACCTACTCATCGCTGATCAAAATGTTCGCCAACTACGACAAAGTCAAGCATAGGCATGACGTCACTCGAGGTTCTATATAGAAGGCCATGTCAATCATCATCACGTTAGAAAGATCAGAAATGAAGGAAGAACCTACAGTTTAAAGTCGAAGATAAAGTACCATTAAAATATCGATCGCTCGAGGTAACGTGCTATTAGACCAAAAGAAAGGAAGCTATCACTGCGACACATTGGAGTATTTACGAACGAATCGCCCACCAACTCGTGTACGTTATCACCAACGGTGTAGTAGATCACAACGTTTTTTGAGTGGATAAGCTAATCCACCACGTTCTTCATACTAACATGCTGAGGGATACATTCACGACCCTGACAAGTTATAAAAGATAATCTTGAGACCAACTAGACTTCTCAACCATCGCATCAAGAAGCTAAGAGGTAAGAATTTTGCCAACCAAGGAAGGATCAAGAATACTCCCTAGATGTTTAAGATTAAGCACAATATTTGTAAGGAAAATGTCCTTTAATCCGAGGCCTCCCTCTTTTTTTTGGTTTACAAACATTCGCTCAAGCAATTTGGCACCATATGGACTCTTTCAGTAGCACCACTCCAAAGGAATCTGCTCAAACATTGTTCCACCTGTTTAAGAACACTTTTAGGTAATATAAACATTCCAGACCAAAAAAACTGAATCCTAGATAACACAGAATGGATAAGCTAAATCCTACCAGCAAAAGAAAGAAATTTGGATTTCCAAGAATTGATTCGAGAACAAATTTTAGAAATAAGCTCTTCACAATGGCATTTCTTTAATTTAGTGATTATCAAAGGAACACCTAAATACTTTAATGGAAGACACTCTTCGGACAAATGGAGTTCATTTGACAAATTAGTAGCCAAGTTATCATCAACCCCAGATAAGAAAAGACAACTTTTGGTATTATTAGCTTGCAAGCCAGAAATATCATAAAATTGGTTCAAAGTATGTCTAATAAGTTTTGTTGAATCCAAGTCCCCATTTAATAGAATAATTAAATCATTAGCGAAGCAAAGATGTGAAATTTTCATTTTGTCGCATTTCCAGTGGAAGGAAAAGGAACTATTCTGAATGTTAAATTGAAGTAGTTGGCTCAGGGAGTCCATAATAATAACAAACAAGTAAGGGGAAATGGGATCTCCCTGCCTGAGTCCTTTTGCTCCATCAAAATATCCCACAGATTCACCAATAAATTAATGGAATACCTTGGTGTAGATATACAAGCTTTGATCCATTTTCTCATTAAAGGAGAAAAACCCAAAATATCAAGAAGATCAAAGAGGAAAGTCCAATTAACATGGTCATGAGCTTTCATAAGCTCCACCTTGCCGGCAGCCCGAGGTCTACCACCAGTTTTATGGTAATCTCTTAAAAGGTCTTAAGCAAGCAAAACATTATCACTAATTCTCCTCCCTTTGACAAAGACCTATTGAGCTTGATCAACAATAGTGGGAAGTACTACTTGAAGTTTGTTAGCTATGATTTTTGAAATGCATTTGAAGATAGTATTATAGCAAGAAAGTTATATCATGGTATTCTATCTGAAAAGATAAATTAACAACCCTATGAAAGGTTCTACAGGAATCTATATGAAAAGGCTGGGTTTAGTCAAACAGGGTCTATTAACGAGAGTTGCCATATACCGTCAGAGAGATAGTTTGGAGTTTTTACTCTTTTTTATATACCTTGGAAGGTACAGTATCAATGGTGACTTATGCCTTGGCATAGCAAGACCTAAACAATGTCAGCGTCGCGTTTCAGACATAGTCAGAGGGGGGAATGCAGGAGTGCAATGTGTTCACGACCAATCCCCGACACTGACATCCTTGCATCAAAAGTAACTAATACCCTACTGATTCAGTCACTCGGTTATCCAATGTTACCCATTGTTATACCTCAAACCTTATCTCGTTATCAGGTTATATTATTACTAACATTCCGAACCCTACTACGTTACTCACCAAATTATCTGAGTCTCATTATCGTATTACTTTCGTAATCCATAATATTGCATAATAGAAACAAATAATTACTTTAAATGACTAATCAATTGGATTGACAACCTCAAAGGAACAACCATGTTCTGTTAAAGTTCGATCGATTGAAAACATTTCAATCGATTGAGAAAAGTGAGCTTCAAGCAATTAAAGTCCATTCATGAGATTGAATGTTCGATTGATTGAACTCAGTTCAATCACTTAAGAGTCGTCTTCTTCAGCAGTTCTGGACAGTGAACGTCTAGAGGTACTAGGGGGTGTTTGGGATCAATATTTACATCCAAAAACTTGTAAAACACTACACTTATGTTACCGAGTGAGTTTGGAGCTCACCAAAAATTGTAAGGGCGTGTTTAGCAACTTCTAAAGCTTGGTGACCTCCATGGAGCTCCTCTCTCTCCTCTGTCTCAGCCTTCTCTCTTTTTGCCTCTGTGCCCTTCTCATCCTCATCCTCTTCTTCTTCTTCTTCTTCTTCTTCTTCTTCTCCTCATCTGTCTATATATCTCTCTCTCCTATGACTATATATATATAGATATATGTATGTATATATATATGTGTGTATGTATAGATATATACTAATCTCTTTCTCTCTATAGACTATCAAAGCTTGGGCACAAAACAAACCTCTCACACACAATGACCAAACATATATATGCAAGGGAGGAAGGACAGGTGGTATTCCAGCGTAGAACTAAGATAAGATATTTTGCTACGTTCGATTGATCGTGATGCAAATCATGGCACGTCTTCAAGGGAACCAGTTCAAATTCCAATTGGACCAGTTACGAGGGCTCGGGCAAAGAAGTTCAAAGAGGCACTCAATGGGCTAATTCAAGAAGTTTGGTCTCAGGAAAATTCGTGGAGGCCTATGGAGCTTGGTCCACAAAGATGTCTCAATCTAATTCAAGTTCTAGAAGAATAATCCAGCAATTCAAGATTGAAGTCAAATTTTAGTTTTGAATTTGATTGTCATTTTTTTTCTTAATTGCTTAAATTACTGAATAGTAGGCTTGCATGCCAAATATGGAACTTTCCTTATTCCTTTAGTTTCGTTTTATTTTAATTTTGGGCGAATTTATTTTGGGGCATAATATTTTGTAGGCTTATAGGGCCCAACTGTAAGCCTCAGCTATTTAAACAGTTTTAGGGTTTGTAATATGCAGTTTTGATCGTTAATAATATTGTGAGAGTTTTCTCTTTGGTTCTTTGAAGAACTATTCAAACTTATCAGATTTACTCTGTGGCGTTCATACCTGGACTTATCAATCGAGTTTTCCATCCTTGATTGTGGCGTCGACATCCTTTATACCAAGGTTCGCATCTGTTATAGGTGTTGGGTCGCGGTTTCCATTCGAATCTGACAGTAGAACGGTCTGAGGCATTAATCGTGTTACGGGTTTCGTCATATTGTTGGCGTGGTTCGTATCAGTTCGTATCAGAGCACAGTTCTAGTCTCAGGTTTATCCTATCTTTTTTCGTGTATGTTCTTATTCGTTTCTTCTGGTTCTGTTTTTGATCGTTTTTTTATTTCTGTTTTTTTTTCTTTCTTTTTCGTATTCGTTCTCGTTTCTGAATCGTATAAAAAAAAGTGTTCGGATTCTGATTTGGGAATTTCAGATCTGTGATTCGTGCGTTCTTGTTTCACTAGGGTTTCTGAAACTGATTCGTATTGTTCTATTTCAGTACCTTTCGTGTCACAGTCATCTAGATCAGTGATTCTTAGTCTTATTTATTTTGTGTTTGGTAAATTGGTAATATCAGTCTTGTTTCACAATCTGTGTGATTCGAACATGATTTAAAAAAAATCAAAGAAAAGAAAAGAAAAGAAAAGAAAGAGAAGAGAAGAGAAGAGATCGGTAAGCCGCGATAAAAAAATACAAAAACTCGGCTTAAAATTTTATTTTTGTTTTACAATATTGGGGGTCTAAGGAGTCCAAATCTGACCTTACTCCATAGTGTGAAATTTTTTTTCCGAAAATTCCATTTTTTTGTGCTTTTGGAAACCTAGCCATCCGCGTTCGTTTTTAGTCGTGCTTTCAACTTCCAAATTTGATTGGTCTAGTTTGGGTGTGGATTTGTTACTGAGAAATTCTGGTCATTGTTTGATCAGTTTCATAAGAACTGAGTGAGAATTACTACGAGTGAAAAAAGGCAGGAGTGGTGAGCATATAAGAGGGTAAAAGCCGACTTGATTTTTGAATGTAAACACGAGTGAATCATATTCTTGAGTGAAACACGTGAAGGAGTGTAGTGAGGATCGGTTCTATTTCTAATCCGTTCTTGCAGGGATTATGGCTCAAGATCAGGGAAGAGTCACAAATAAAGAGGCTCAATAGTCGGTTGTTACAAATTTACAAATGCAAGCTTTAGTGGGGGAGATGAGGCGGATGATGAGGGCAGAATTGGAACCGATACATGAGAGATTGGATAGAGTTGAAGAGGGTACACCGCATAGGCAACCACAAAATGTTCGTAATGTACAAAGAAGAGTTTATGATGAGGAGTATTTTGGGGAAGACTTTGATGAAGAAAATGATCGGGAGTCAACAGATAATCATAGGAGATATGGTGGTCGGGGTAGAGAAGTTAGGTTTAGAGAAGCTAGGAACCGGGAAGATAATAATTTGGGTAGTATTAAGATGAAGATTCCTTCGTTTCAAGGAAAGACTGATCCGGAAGCATATCTTGAATGGGAGAAGAAGGTGGAATTAGTATTCGATTGCCACAATTACTCCGAGATGAAGAAAGTAAAACTTGCAGCCATTGAATTTTCAGATTATGCTATTATTTGGTGGGATCAATTGGTACTAAATAGGAGGAGAAATAGGGAGCATCCAATAGAGACATGGGAAGAGATGAAAACTGTGATGAGGAAGCGGTTCATTCCAAGCTACTACTATCGGGAGTTGTATAACAGGTTGCAAAGTTTGAGGCAAGGTAATAGGAGTGTAGAAGAATATTATAAGGAGATGGAAGTTGCTATGATTCGAGCGAATGTAGAGGAAGATCGAGAGGCTACAATGGCTAGATTCTTAGTTGGCTTGAATCGGGAAATTGCCAATGCAGTGGAATTGCAACACTATGTTGAATTGGAGGATATGGTACACATGGCTATTAAAATTGAGAATCAACTCAAGCGGAGGGGCAGCAGCACACGTCCAAGCCAAAATCCAAGCCAAAATTCAAATGCATCTGCTTGGAAACCAAATACTTGGAAAAGAGATAAGAAGCAGCCTTTGGTGAAGCCAAAAACTGAGCAAAAACAAGAATTAACCAGCCATGGAAATCAAGGTAAATCAGATTCTTCTATTTTTAGAAATCGTGACATTAAGTGTTTTAAATGCCAAGGCAGGGGGCACATAGCAAGTCAATGTCCAAACAAGCGGGTTATGGTGATGCGAGACAATGGTGAGATTGAAACAGAGGATGATGATTCTGACACCGGTGATATGCCACCATTGGAGGACATTCCTGAGGAGGAGTACGTTGCCCCAGATGCATTGACATTGGTGGCAAGGAGAGCATTGAGTGTGCAAGCAAGAGAAGTTGAGGAAGTGCAGCTAGAAAACATCTTCCATACTAGGTGCTATGTTAAGGACAAGGTATGTAGTGTGATTATTGATGGTGGTAGTTGTACTAATGTTGCAAGCACAATAATGGTGGAGAAGTTAGGGCTGCCCACGCTGAAACACCCTAGGCCGTACAAGTTGCAATGGTTAAATGATAGTGGTGAGTTGAGGGTGAACAAGCAGGTGTTAGTGGCATTTCGAATTGGTAAGTACGAAGATGAAGTGATGTGTGATGTAGTACCGATGCATGCTGGACACTTATTGTTCGGGCGCCCATGGCAGTTTGATAGGCGCGTGAAGCATGATGGCTTTACGAACAAATATTCATTTGTACTTAATCAACGTTCAATCACTCTTGTACCTTTAACCCCGCAACAAGTTTATGAGGATCAAGTGAGGTTACAAAAGGAGAGTGTTCAAAAAGGAGAGAAAGAGAAAAAGAAAGTGAGTAAAAATTCGAGTGAAGAAAAAAGAGAGACCGAGAAAATTGAGAGAGAGAAAAAAAGCGAGAAGATTCGGCTAGAGAGATAAAAATAGAGAGGAAAACAAATTTCTATGCAAAAGCAAGTGAAATCAAAAGAGCGATGTTTCTAAATCAGCCAATGATTGTACTATTGTACCAGGAGGCAGTTTTGAACACTAACGAGATTGAGCCCATTTTGCCTAGTTTTGTTATTTCTCTTTTGCAGGAATTTGGTGACGTTATGCCCGAAGAGATTCCACACGGTTTGCCACCTACTCGAGGGATCGAACACCAAATTGACTTCGTACCGGGTGCTTCCATTCCAAACCGACCTGCCTATCGTGCTAATCCTGAGGAGACAAAGGAGTTGCAAAGGCAAGTAAGTGAATGGATGGAAAAGGGGTACATGAGAGAAAGCATGAGCCCGTGTGCCATTCCGGTGATTTTAGTTCCTAAGAAGGATGGGACGTGGAGGATGTGCATTGATTGTCGAGCCATCAACAACATCACGGTAAAGTATCGACACCCTATCCCTCGCTTGGATGATATGTTAGATGAACTGCATGGTGCTTGTGTATTTTTTAAGATTGATCTAAAACGTGATTATCATCAAATAAGACTGAAAGAAGGAGATGAATGGAAAACTGCTTTTAAAACAAAACATAGTTTATATGAGTGGTTAGTCATGCCATTTGGATTAACTAATGCACCAAGTACATTTATGCGATTAATGAACCATGTCTTGCATACTTTTATAGGCAAATTTGTTGTTGTCTATTTTGATGATATACTCATTTATAGTAAAAACTTTGATGACCATGTTCTACACTTGAAATCAGTTTTGGAAGTCTTGAGAAAGGAAAAGTTATTTGCTAACTTTAAGAAGTGCACTTTTTGCACAGATAAGCTTGTGTTTCTTGGCTTTGTTGTTAGTGCCCAAGGAGTACAGGTTGATGAGGAAAAGGTTCGTGCGATTCGCGAGTGGCCAACACCCACGAGTGTAGGCCAAGTTTGAAGTTTTCATGGACTTGCTAGTTTTTACCGGAGGTTCGTGAAAGACTTTAGTAGCATAGCCGCCCCGCTTACCGAAGTCATTAAGAAGAACGTTGGATTCAAATGGGAAGGAGAACGAGATAAGGCGTTTCAATTACTTAAAGAAAAATTAACTCATGCTCCGTTACTTGTTCTACCAGATTTTACTAAAACATTTGAAATTGAATGTGATGCTTCAGGTATTGACATAGGCGCAGTTATCATGCAAGGAGGACGACCAATTGCATTCTTTAGTGAGAAATTGAGTGGGGCTGCCTTAAACTACCCTACCTATGACAAGGAAATGTATGCGTTAGTCCGAGCATTGGAGACATGGCAACACTATCTTTGGCCTAAGGAGTTTGTGATTCACACAGATCATGAATCTTTGAAACATTTGAAGGGCCAACACAAGTTGAATAGGAGGCATGCGCGATGGGTGGAATTCATTGAGACATTTCCATATGTCATCTGTTACAAGCAAGATAAGGAAAACATTGTTGCAGATGCTCTCTCTCGCAGGTATGCAATGATTTCTACTCTTGATGAAAAATTGCTTGGTTTTGAACACATTAAAGAATTATATCCATTATACCAAGATTTTCGTGAAGAGTATAGGAATTGTGAGAAAAAAACATTAGGTAAATTCTTTAGGCATGAAGATTTCTTATTTCGGGAGAATAAGTTGTGTGTTCCTAATTGTTCATTACGCGATTTGTTAGTGAGAGAATCGCATGGTGGGGGTTTAATGGGACACTTTGGAGTTGCTAAGACACTAGCCATCCTACACGAGCATTTCTTTTGGCCACACATGAAAGAGATGTTGAGAGAATTTGTGGAAGATGTGTAACTTGTAGGCAAGCAAAATCTCGAGTGTAACCCCATGGATTATACACACCACTGCCTATTCCTAGTGAGCCTTGGATTGATATCTCAATGGACTTTGTGTTAGGTTTGCCTAGGACCAAACGGGGTAGGGATTCGATTTTTGTGGTGGTAGATCGCTTTTCTAAAATGGCACATTTTATTCCATGTCACAAAACGGATGATGCATCATATGTTGCTGATTTGTTCTTTAGGGAGATTGTAAGATTACATGGTATGCCTAGAACAATTATTTCGGATAGTGATGCTAAGTTCTTGAGTTACTTTTGGAAGACCTTGTGGTGTAAGTTAGGGACTAAGTTATTATTTTCTACTACTTGTCACCCACAAACTAATGGTCAAACTGAAGTAGTAAATAGGACTTTGTCAACTTTGTTAAGGGCTATTATTCAAAAGAACATTAAACATGGGAAGATTGTTTACCACATGTTGAGTTTGCTTACAATCGATCTATTCATTCTGCTACTAAATTTTCACCGTTTGAAATTGTATATGGGTTTAATCCATTAACTCCGTTGGATTTATCTCCTTTACCTTTGACTGAGCATGTTAATTTAGATGGCCAAAGGAAAGCTGACTTTGTTAAGCAGATTCATGAGAAAGACAGACTCAACATTGAGCGACAAACAGAGCAATATTCCAAGCAAGCCAACAAGGGGCATCACAAGATGGTTTTTGAACCCGGAGATTGGGTTTGGTTGCATATGCGAAAAGAAAGATTTTCGGCTGAAAGGCGTTCCAAATTGCTGCCACGAGGAGATGGGCCTTTCCAAGTTCTCGAGCGGATCAATGACAATGCTTACAAACTCGATTTGCCAGGTGAGAATGTAAGTGCTACTTTTAATGTTACTGATTTGAGTCCTTTTGATGTAGGTGATGATTTGAGGACAAATCCTTTTCAAGAGGAGGGGAATGATGCAAATCATGGCACGTCTTCAAGGGAACCAGTTCAAATTCCAATTGGACCAGTTACGAGGGCTCGGGCAAAGAAGTTCAAAGATGCACTCAATGGGCTAATTCAAGAAGTTTGGTCTCAGGAAAATTCGTGGAGGCCTATGGAGCTTGGTCCACAAAGATGTCTCAATCTAATTCAAGTTCTAGAAGAATAATCCAGCAATTCAAGATTGAAGTCAAAAATTTTTTTCGGAAAATGGTAAATATATTCCAAAAAAGGGATGTACAAACTGTACAAGGGGCATACCCCAGGATAACTCAATAAGCTCAAGACAATAGGACAAGAAGCTAAACTAGCTACCTGACCTCAAAAATCAAGGACCTGCCTTACATGAAACAGCAACAAGAACATTCAAAGGCAAACAAAATGCAACAAGAAGGCAAACCAACCAATCAAGGCAAACCTATAGAAAAAAAAACAGCACAAATGCCAAAAAGGACCCCACGGGCCGTTAGGACCAATTACAAATAATCCTATCAAAATTTGAGTGGTTACTCCATTTCATCCTGATTTGCGCATTAACTTGAGAAATTAGGTTCATCAGAAGAAACTCTTTAGTATTGGAGGTATTCCTGAAAGACCTATAGTTTCTCTCCTTCCATAAGCCATAAACTGCCACTCCAAGACACATTTTAGGTATCACATGATGGCTTGTATTGCCTGTATGTAGCACCTTGAATTTCCCGAGAAATTCCACGTAGGAATTTAAAATAGTGACATCACCATAGCACGGTTACAGAAGATCCATTAGGAGTCCTTACGAGGATCCTTGGTAATCGTCTTGACGACGACTATAATCTAGTGTTTATTAGAATAGACGTAAACTCAACGTGTGTAGTTTCATAGTTAGAAATATAGATGACTTAAATAGAAACCAGTACACAGCCCTACCTGTACAAGTTACAATTGTGACTCATTTCACAAGTAATGCTTATCTATTGGAAGCACTGACACATGCCATAAGATACTTAACCTGAGAGTGGGACCCACACCACCACTTGACGGTCATGTGGACCCCACCCTTAATCTACCCTTGAACACACGAACACACATACCTAAGTATGCATTAGTGCACCTATAGCACATAATCAAACCTCCCTCACCTTCCCTCTATATAATGCACCCCCTTCCCACCATTTCACCCCACAATCTGTTTTATACAGATTCTTAGAGAGAGAGAGAGTGCTCGAGAGTGAGAGAGAGCTTAAGAGAGAACACACCCTCCCTCATCCTCGGTTTACACACACACCTCCCCCTCTACATCATCTCTGCCTCACCCCTCTCCATACCACCTCTATCTACACCCACACACACACGCAGAAGACTAGAGAGAGAGAATAGAGACGCCGGAGGGAGAGAGGAGAGTTGATCGGAGAAGAAAGAAGAAACCGAAGTAGAAGAGAAAGATCTGAGCCCCTGAGGTAAAACCCCACCCCCTCATTTCATTTTGAGCCTCTGCATGTCCCTTAGACACCCCCAGACCTACATGCAAGCTCCCAAACAGAGCCTAAGGCTCTGCATGAACTCCGGCGACCATGAAAACCCATTTGGAGCTTGATTTTGAAACATTGACCAAAAACCCCATTTTACTTTACCAAACTGACCCTAGTGAACCCAGATAGGCCCCCTTACAGCAGTTTTTGATTTGGGTAATGTTTGATCGGCCATGCAGGCCATTATTCCCTTTAATGGCCGAAACGATAATCACTTGGTAGGAGGATCAAACGAATAAACCAGATCTCTAGCTTATACTATGTTGTAGAGGAAAGAGAATCGATCATTTTGGCGTTGGAAGGAGGTATTTTGATTGAGAGACGAGAGAGATATGAAGGATTGAAGAATCTCCGGCGAGCCCCGACTTTCCGGCGGCCATGCATCGCCGGAGAAGATGAAGGTGACCCGTTTGGGTTCGGGTTATAAGACCCGGACTCGGGTCGGGTCTTGAGTGGGTTAGGATGTGTGTAGAACTGGGTAGCGGGCCGGGTTAAAATAAACCCACGGGTCCCCTTTAGTGGGACGACGTCGTTTTGACGTCGGGTTGGATGCGGGTTAATGGGGCGGGCCAGGTTGTGAGTAGAAGTGGATTAGGGTCTCGGGTTAGGGTCGGGTTTAAAAACCCACGGGTCCCTTTAAGTGGAACGGCGTCGTTTTGACGCCGGGTCTAGTTTAGGTCGGGTTCAGGTAGTTGGGGCGGGCTGGTGTGTGTCTGTAGTTGGGTCGGGGTTTAAGTCCGGGTCTGATTAGGGTTCGGGCTAGCGGGTTGGGTTGTGTTGTGTCTGGGAATGGGTTAGGCTGTGGTCCGGGTTTGGTTAGGGTTTGGGTAAATGGGTTGGGTTTAGTTGTGAGTATATATGGGTAGCCCGTTTGGGTTTCGGTCGGGTCGGGTCTGACCCATCGGATTGCGTCTTTGGTTTATCTTGTGAGTCTATTCGGGTAACCCATTTAGATCGGGTCGGTTCGGGTTGACCCGTCGGGTCTGAGAATATTTATATTATTATTATTATTATTCTTATTATTATTATTATTAATATTAAGTAGTTTAAATTGATTTAAATTATTTTAGTAATTGCATATGGATTATAATTAAACCATTAAGGTTTTAATATTATAGAATATTATTTTAATATTCTATATATCATTATTATATTATATATATTGTATATTTATTATTTATATGGTTAAAAATAAATAATAAATATTAGTTTTATATGATTTTAAATAGTTAATAAATACCTACGTGTATTTATAAATTCTAGAAAAATAGGGTAATGACCCAGGGACTATTTTATTATATAGTGTAAATTATAAAGCCATAATATTATAGTCCAGTATTTTTAATAATTAATAAGGAGCTATTTTATGAGTATATTAATTATTAAAAATACCAAACGAGCTCCGAAAATTATGAAATAAATACTGGTAGTGTATTTTAATATCTAGTATTTAATAAAAATACTTCTAAGTACTGATTTCTCTGTATAATTATAATTACATATTTAAATCCCGTTTCGGGTATTTTCTGGCATATATTATCTTTAATAATTCATAATAAATAATCTAGAACTCCGAAAATTATGCGGTCAGTTCCCAGAGTCTTAGAATAATGTCTAGAACATTCCCGTAAAGTTTGGTGACTTTTCGACTCGGTCGAAAATACAGCCTGTCTTTTAGGGCCTGCATTAGTGTAGTAAGCCCCGCATATTACCTCGAAAAACGCGACGGACTCCGATTTGAGTCTAGTCAATGGCGTTGGACTTAGAATGACACGTAGATCACTACCTTGAGGTTTATGACCTCATTTGGTAAAATTACCATTTTGCCCCTATAGTTGTACTCATACATTACTTCTGTTTATTCCGTTTATTGTTGTAGAACTTGACGTTTATCTGCGTTTCGAGGAGCGGCGACTCGAGGTGAGTTTCCTAACCTCACTCTAATCCTATTATGACTAATATAAGATGATTAAAGTCACATGTATGATATCCTGTATAAGTAATGAGCTGATTTATGATGTCAAGTGTTTTGCCGTTAATTATAAGATGTTTAAAAGCATGTTATGGTAGTGCTATCGCATACGTGAGCATGTCAAGGGTTTTATCTATATGTTCATCGGTATCAAATCCATGTTATATGATCCATGCTCTATATGTTACGTTTCTGCTGCTATGTGTTAAATGCACGTTTTACGATGTTGTTGACTGAATAAATAACGCATGCTATGTTATTAATAAAGAGAAATAAAAGTAGAAATGCATATGAGTATCGATGATGGACACACGTGCATTTCATGACATGGGTCAGCATGCGTCATGTGTTTGATGAGAATGTGAATGAGATGAGATGTGATTCTGGATCCTATGGATCAACGGCTGACGAGCCGGGTGGACATGAACGGTTAGGGTTCCTAGCGCGCCTCTCGCCGTTGAAGACGTCCGGTGATGCGCATACGTGGTTGAAGACGTCCCATGTATCGTTGAATACGTCCGGCTAGTGCTCTAATATACTTCTCAGCTGTGTAGACGACCGGTGAGAGTATACACATGGTTGAAGACGTCCCATGTGCCAGTTTCATTGTTTACAGATAGTGTGCGCCGTGAAGACGTCCGGTGGCCTATCAAGGGAATGAGTATGAATTGGCTGTGATGGTATATTATCATCCTTGATATACCGTGTGTTGTCAAGTGGATGGGAAAGAGAAAGCGAATGATGAGATTGAGTTGAGGAGGAAATGAACTGGTACAAATGATTTGGTTTTGGAAAGTTTTGGTTTTAAAATAAAATGGCTTTGAAAATATCTGTTTTAAAAGCAAGTGTCTTTGAAAAGAGTTGGGAAAGAGTCTTATTGATCATGCATTTGCACGCACGAGTTTGTAATAAGGAAAATGTATTCTATGATGTCATGATTATCTGTTTACCTTTCTTGTTGAGACCTCTGCTATGCCCGTGGTGAGAATGCGTCTTTTGATAAGAGAATAACCATACTTTAAAGTACTAAACTATGACGTGAGTTGAGAGATGTTATGTATTTACTGATTATTGTGCGGTTGAGACTCTCACTCAGCCTTATTCCAAGGCTGACGGCATGTTACGCCCTGGGCATTCGTATGCCCAGAGTGTTGCAGGTTTGGAGATAGATAGAAGAGTTCAGGATGCTGTACCGTGGAGCCAAGGAGAATAAAGCCTTGCCCAGGACCTGATAAACAGTTTCTCAAGTTTTAAGATTGTATAAATTGTTTAGTATGGCCTCTTGTATTAAGATTGAAGTTATTGTAATTCGTATGCCCAGGATGGCCTGTTTAATTTCCACTGCTATACTTACACTCTGATAAGTTTAGATTATGCTTATGTTCTAGCATTTCCTTATGATTTTTATGGTGCGGAGTTAGAAGGACAGAACGGTTAACAAACTAGTCACGTGTCTACGGACCCATAAAGGAAAAATTTTTATTTTCCCTATTTTTGGCTTACTCCGGGGCGTGACACTGTAAGCCTTTGAGCCATAGAATCCAAAATGTCAATCCAGCTTTGACCTTGCCAATGCAATCCACATCTGTTCATCAGTCCCTGCCACACAAAAGATGAGAAAGAGCAGGAAAAAAATAAATGATCATGTGTTTCCATATGCTTATGACAAAACATACAAGCTAAAGGTCCAGGAGTAAAATTAACGATTCTATCATGTGTAGAAAGACGATTTTGGGCAGCTAACCAAAGAACGATGCTTTGTCTGGGAATACACCCAGAGAACCACACAGTATTATACCATGGCACCATAGGATGATGTATCCTCAAATGGTCCCAAATAAGAAAAGTATTAAATGCACCATTAGGGGTTATAGTCCATTTCACATTATCAATACAACTTTTAGGTTTATGGAAATTTGACAAAACATTTCTAACTTCATTAAGTTCAATGGAATTGGAGCCAGGCCAATTCCAATCTAAACCCCTAATGATACTGCTAACTTTAGCATTAACATTAATAGCAGAGTCATAAACAATTCTATCAGAGTATTTATCCAACAACGGACCCAAGGGAAGCCAGTTATCAAACCAGAGAGAAGTATGGTTACCATTACCAATGCAATGAAAAAGTAACGGTTTGGCAATTTCTCTAAGTTTTAAAACCTTCCTCCAATACCATGAGCATTGGGAAGGAATTTTGGCTTGCCAAAGATTCTTATCTCTTAGCATGTATTTGTGGATCCACTTGCACCAGAGGGACATATTGGTCGGGTCCAAGAGATTCCCAATATGTCTCAGATTCAAAACAGTATTGACCAAAAAGATATCTTTAAAACCCAATCCCCCTTCCTTTTTTGGTCTACAGACTTTATCCCATGCAACTTTAGCTCCCGAAATTTTATCTGTCTTGCCAGACCAAAGAAATCTGGCCATTGATTGGGAAACTTTCTTGAGAACTCCTTTAGGCAAAACAAACATTCCAGACCAGTAGTTTTGAATCCCTGTCAAGATTCCAGACCAGTAGTTTTGATTGAAGTCAAATTTTAGTTTTGAATTTGATTGTCATTTTTTTCTTAATTACTTAAATTACTGAATTGTAGGCTTACATGCCAAATATGGAACTTTCCTTATTCCTTTAGTTTCGTTTTATTTTAAT
Organism: Hydrangea macrophylla; assembly: GCA_033977485.1. Classification (NCBI taxonomy): domain Eukaryota; kingdom Viridiplantae; phylum Streptophyta; class Magnoliopsida; order Cornales; family Hydrangeaceae; genus Hydrangea; species Hydrangea macrophylla. Next base: position 82,248,839 of record CM066994.1, read on the forward strand.
TTTGGGCAAATTTATTTTGGGGCATAATATTTCGTAGGCTTATAGGGCCCAACTGTAAGCCTCAGCTATTTAAACAGTTTTAGGGTTTGTAATATGCAGTTTTGATCGTTAATAATATTGTGAGAGTTTTATCTTTGGTTCTTTGAAGAACTATTCGAACTTATCAGATTTACTCTGTGGCGTTCATACCTGGACTTATCAATCGAGTTTTCCATCCTTGATTGTGGCGTCGACATCCTTTATACCAAGGTTCGCATCTGTTATAGGTGTTGGGTCGCGGTTTCCATTCAAATCTGACAGTAGAACGGTCTGAGGCATTAATCGTGTTACGGGTTTCGTCATATTGTTGGCGTGGTTCGTATCAGATCGTAGCAACTTCGATCACTTGAGAGCAGATCGGCTAGGTTTTGATCTATTAAAATTGATTTGATCACTTGAAGTAGGGACCACGTCATAAATTCATGTTGGTAGGGTTTCGATCGATTGAACATGGTTTGATCGATTGAACTCAAAAATTCTCGATCGCTTGAAAGGACTTCGATCGATTGAAAGTAAAACTTCAAGTATGGTAAAGGGAAGTATATAGAATCTTATTGTATTAATAACTACTGAAAATACAGGGTATTTTATCATCCACCACTCATTAAGGATTTCGTCCTTAAAATTAGAAGAAAATAGATCTAAAATAAATATGGAAACTTCTCTCGCATCTTTGACTCTAGATCCTACAAAGTTTCTCCTTCATCATGATGCTTCCATTGAATCTTTACCAACGGAATCTCCTTGTTCCCGAGCTTCTTGATTCCATGGTCTAGAAACCGCACAGGTCCTTCATTAAACGTAACATTATTATTGATCTCAATATCCTTGAAGTTAATCTCGTGTGTTTGAGCACATTTATGTACCATACTGATGTGGAACACGTTGTGCACTCCTGACATCTTTGGCAGCAATGCGAGTCGATATGCAACTTTTTCAACATATTCTAGAATCTCGAACGGTCTGATGAATCACGATGATAGCTTTTCTCTCTTCTGACCATATCTGACGATGCCTTGAACAGGTGAAACATTGAGTAGCACGTGGTCTCCAATGGCGAATTCCAAGTTGTTGCGTCACTTGTCGACATAACTCTTGTGTCGGATCTGTGTTGTCTTCATCTTCTCACGTACAACTTGAATCTTCTCGCTGGTCTCTTGTAACATTTCTGGCCCAAGAAGTTGATTATCTCCAACTTTGGCCCAACATAGCAGTGATTGGCAAAGTCTTCCGTATAAAGCTTCAAACGGCGCAATCCCTATGCTCGTATGGTAACTATTGTTGTAAGTGAACTCGATCAATGGCATGTGCGTCTTACAAGAACTCTCAAAATCGATAATGTATGTGCGTAGCATGTCCTCCATCACTTGACTGACTCATTCCGTCTGACCATCGGTCTGCGGATGAAAAGCCGAACTCAGGTTCAGTGCTATTTGGAGACTCTTTCAAAATTCTGCAGTAAAGCGCGAATCTCTATCTGACACAATTGACACAGGTACACCGTGTAACCGTACAAAGTGCTATGGATACATCTGGCTCAAATGTTCCACTAGATATGTCATGCTATAGGCGATAAAATGTGTCGTCTTCGTAAGTCGATCCACGATTAGCCAAATATTGTCGTGGTTCTGCTGTGACTTCGGCAAACGTACCACAAAATCTATGGTTATATGTTCCCATTTCCATTGGGGAATCGGTAATGGTTGTAGTAATCTAGGTGGTTTCTGATGTTCTGCCTTTACTTGTTTGCAAGTAAGACATTGAGATACATTCTCAGCTACTTCTCTCTTCATTCCATCCCACCAGAAATTCCTCTTCAAGTCGTTGTACATCTTCGTACCTCTTGGATGAATAGTCATTTGTGACTTATGTGCTTCATCTAATATTTCTTTCCAGAATTTTTTTTCGACAGGTACATAGAGTCTACCTTTACATCGTAAGGCTCCGTCTGTACCAATACTACAAACCTTTGTTCTTTAGCTGACATCTTTGCGAACCATAACTTCAAATCCTCCGTCATCTTCTGAGCTTCCATGATACAGCTGATCAAAGTTGGTTGTACCATAAGGAAGCCAAGATGTTGTCCTTCCATTGGTTCTACTGGCTGAAGATTGAATTCGGTTAAAACTTCCAATGCTTTCCATTCTTGAATTAGTAATGCAGCGATCACTAATCAAGGTCTATGACTCAAAGCATCTGCTACGACATTTGCTTTACCTGGGTGGTATTATAAAGAAAAGTCATAGTCCTTGAGTAACTCCATCCATCTCCGTTGTCGCATGTTCAACTTCTTTTGAGAGAACAAATACTTCAGACTCTTATGATCATAAAATAGATCAAACTTCTCTCCATAAAGATAGTGTCTCTAGATCTTCAATGCAAACATTATTGCTACCAATTCCAGATCATGTGTAGGATAGTTCTTTCATGTACCTTCAACTGTCTGGATCCATATGCAATGACATTCCCGTCTTGCATAAGTACGCAACCAAGTCTTTGGTGTGATGCATCACTATAGATCACATACCTTTCTCCAATCTTAGGTATCGCGAGTACTGATGCAAAAGTCAATCTTTCCTTTATCTCATGAAATACATCATCATGCTTGTCTGTCCATTCGTACTTTATCTATTTTCTCATCAAATTCGTCAAAGGTCCCGCAATCTTGGAGAATCCTTTAACAAATCTCTGATAATATCCTACTAACCCAAGAAAACTTCTAACTTCTATCGCATTGGTTGGTCTACTCTAGCTTCAGCCTACATCAATCTTAGATAAGTCCACCGAGAAATCGTCTTAAGATATAACATGTCCCAAGAATTTGACCTCTTGTAACCAAATTCGTACTTGCTGAATTTTGCATACAACTTGTTATCTCGAAGTGTCTATAAAGCAATCTGTAAATGTTCCTTGTGATCTTTCTCCGTCTTTGAATAGATCAAGATGTCTTTAATGAACACTATAATGAATTATCCATATATGGTCTAAATACTCTATTCATCAAGTCCATAAATACTGATGGCGCATTCGTCAATCCAAAAGGCATAAATAGGAACTCATAATGCCCGTATCTTATGCTAAACACAGTCTTCGTCACATCCCTTGGCCGAACTAATAGTTGGTGATATCCTTAACGCAAATTGATCTTTGAAAAGATCCTTGATCCTTGCAATTGGTCGAATAGATCATCTATCCAAGGAAGTGGGTATCGGTTCTTGATCGTAACCTTGTTCAACTCCTTGTAGTCTATGCAAAGTTGAAGTGTTCCGTCCTTCTTCTTCACAAAAGAACTGGTGCTCCCAAGGTGATGTACTTGGATGAACAAATTCTAAATCTTCAAGTTCCTGAACTTGCTTCTTTAGTTCCAACATCTTAGTTAGTGCCATCCGATATGAAGTCTTAGATATCGGCAATGTGCCAAGTACTAGTTCAACACAGAAATCTATTTCTCTTTTTGGTGGAAGTCCTTTAATATCCTAGAATATATCTACGAAATCTTGTACAGTAGGAATCTGATCCATCGTGAGTTCCGTACTCATGTTCCCGATTATAGCCAAACAACTTGTAAGAACATGTGGCTCGTTGACTGACACTGAAATCTGATCCTGAGTCATTCTGGTATTGGAAATACAATTTTCCTAGTAGGGCAATCCAAATTGGTGCCCCATAATACCCACCACAAGGTGCATGACAATCTATGCTCAAATGTCTCAGCTTGTTGCAATTCTAGCAGATAGCATCCATTCGGCAATTAACCCGGAGGGCTATGCAGAACTTGACAATGTGCCCTGGCTTTCTACATTTAAGACATCCTTCGTTGTTTGTTGGCGAGGTTATTAGCAGTGCCTGAGGTTGTGGTCCCTGCTGGCGATATTGCTAGGGTCGAGGATAGCCCTGTTGAGGCTTCTTGGTTTCTTCCCAGGTGCGCTTGTTCCCTTGAAAATTACCCTCAGGTATCCAACCCTGGGTGTTTCTTGGAGGTTGGTTCTAGAAATTCCTCTGTTGCTAAAAACTTCTCGATGACTGGGGTCGATTTATCTGTGGTCGCTGTGCTGGATAGGCATCTTTTTCTAACCCTGCAGCAAATCTGACAATCCCTTCAAACGGCTGATTCAGATAACCAACCATCATATATTTGAGGTGGGGATTCAATCCTTGATGAAATCTCTTCACCTTCTTCTATGGAATGTCTATCATATGTTTGAGCAAATTGAGATAGACGCTTGTACTGTGTTATGTATTCTCGCACAGTCAATCCTCCTTAGACCAGGCTCATGAAATTTCTCTCCTGATGATCTTTCTCATTCTCTGTGAATTACTTATCTAGAAATCTTTCCCAGAATATCCCCCAAGGCATTCTCCATGCAACTTCAGCTCCTGTTATAGCTCTTTCTGCTTCCCACCAATCTGCGGTAGCGTAGGCAAGCTAAAAGTGGCAGACGATGCTTATCTTACTCAGTATATTCCAAAACTTCAAAAATCAATTCCATTTCTCGTATCCACTGTTCCTCCTTCCCTGGCTCAGTTAACTCGTCAAATTTCTTAGGGCATAATCCACAGAAATGTTCGAGTAACATATCACCAGTCTGTCTTGGTGGCGGTGTGCAATAGGTCTCTGGTGAGTAGAGTGGTTATAAGTATCTCCTACATGTTCCATCCTATGCATGAAGGCTTCAAAAACGCCCGTTGGATCCATGCCTTTCGGAATAGGGGCTCCTAATCGTGCCTGATTCCTCGACCTAACCATAGTGATAAAGTGTGTCGTGTCCCTACGAAGGACCTGTTGATTAACTGAAAGTCTTCTGATAGAAACGAAATCAAGATAGAGTGAGAAGCAACAATAACTAATAGTTCTACTAATCAGCACATATCACCCAAACATACAATCAATATCAAAAATACTGCTTGTATATATATATATATATCTCAAAAGATGTATCGCATAGTACACACTAGTCAAACTGTGTACCATGAGGGACATAGGCTAAAACAGTACTAAGGTCAGCTATTTACAATGCTACTACTACTAATATATCTATACAAAGCAATGGTCAAATAGCTATCTCTCAAGCTCCCAAAAATCACGTGGACAACATGTCCTGATACAAACTTGTAAAAACTAAAACTCTATCCCGATCCTGACTCAAAAATCATCAGCATCTGATCCTGCTGGTGGTGCCTCATCCTTTGAAATAATATCCATCTCCTCAATAAGAACATCCTCAACTGGTGTGGCAAGATCTTCGACTTCCACTCCGATACCCCCAATCCTCATCTATCCCTACCTCCGTGTCCTCTGCCATCATCGCCTAATTAGCGACGTCGACGGCTACAGCAGCGAATCCATCAGCAATGTCTAATTCCCCTACTAATGCAGCCTCTCCCATAATAAATCCAGCTGGCTGTCCGATCATCTCAGCTATCCATCCTACTGCCATATTGGTCATGGCTGCCATATGTACCATATATTGGGTTTGTGCCCTCAAACCATTACTTTATGTATTAGACATTGACTTTTTAATATATGGATATCAGCTTTACATTTCATTATGTATGTTTCTTTCATGAGATGATTGTTTAATCCATAAGTATCATAGTAAGTATTTCGTGTGTGTATGAGATACATACAATGAGATACGAATTACTATTCTTTGATACTTAAAGCTTGTCACAGTGGATGATGAGACTGGATATCTCATCAGGTATACACTGTAGCATCATTAACTACCATTGGATGGAGTGATAAATCTCAATCACTAGAGTGTGACTCTTGGTTAATATGCTAGTGCTTATAGTGCATTGACGGACCTGAGTTTCCTATTGACGCTCAATGCTGTCAACAGTCAATAGGAACTCATAACTTGTATAAGGTATGTGTTCTCAATCTTGAGACGATTATGAACACATACTGTGGATATGGCTGCTTTGACTTACCAATCAGTGAGGTCTATAAAAGATCAACACCTGGGTATCTTGGGTATGTCATATTCATAGGGTTGTGAACATATATTGTCAAGATAGAATCTACCCTCTGTTTCAGAGTAAGCATTCCCTTGAGAATGTCACCATGTCGATTACTGAGTACTGCAGTCTTGTTGATAAGAGTTATCAACATGTTTGGTAATCATGAGTAGTGAATGGGACTCAAGGAATACAAGAAGTAATCATGATTCAGGTTGACAGTAACAGTTATCCGACTACCTGAATATGATTACGAATGCTGACGGTAGAGGGACATTAGTACAACATACAAGTCTAGTTATCGCTTCGGATATGTTCTTTTGCGTTGGAGTTCAGTTATCGTTTTATAGTGGAGTAAACGTTAACTGACCAGTTGGTTAGTTTGCTGATCAAAGAGTTTGGTCATGGTAATTAATAAACTGGTCTGAGCCAACAATAAAGAGCCTAGGAGGTCCCACTCTTAGCTCCGCCAGGATGCTTGGAAAGATGCTTGAGGATGATGTCCAGACAGGTTCGATCGATCGAAGATATCTCGATCGATTGAAGTCTGCAGGTTCGATCGATCGAAGATGGTTCGATCGATCGAATGTTCGATCGATCGAAGGCACTTCGATCGCTCGAAGTCTAGGTCGGTTCTGGGAATCTATAAATAGGGCAGCTGCGTTCTGGAAAAAGTTGTTCGTCGTTTTGAACGTCAGAAGCTGCAGAATCTGTTTTGGAGTCCCAAAACCTTCTCTATCCTCTCCATTAGGGTTCCCACCAACCCTAGTCTTTCTGGCAAGCATCCGCAGGAGTCATAAGGGTGAAGATCATCTAGTGGAGGCTGCTGGAAGTTGAAGATCAGAATTGGGTTCAAGACATTAAGGTATAACTCGTGTCCCCTCTTGTGCGCATCTGTAGAATTGACGAGTAGTAGATCCGGGCATGCCAATAAAGTTTCATAACTTGATTTTTCCGCTGCGCGTTTAAACTTTCCATTTAAACCTGTTTTTCCAACAATTGGTATCAGAGCTACGCTCGTTTGGATCCATAGATGCGTTTTTTGGAACACTATTTTGATTTGCATGTTGATTTTAGAACTGCTTTCGAAACTGCATCGTCACAGATCTTTTTCTGCAGTGTTATCGCAGCAGTATACAAATCTGTGATTGCATTGGATGCAAGATGGGTTCGATCGATCGAAGTAGTCTCGATCGATCGAACGCTCTGTACTCGAGCGATCGAACAGGTTTCGATCGATCGAAACCTTCTGTTGTTCAAGCGATCGAACAGAGTTCGATCGATCGAGACAGACTCTTTGTCAGGATCTTTTTTTCACAGTTTTAAAAGTATTTTGAAATTAAAAGTTTAATTTTAACGTATTCTGCAAAATTTTTAATCATTCTGTGAAATAGAATGTTCAAGCGATTGAACAGTGTTCAATCGATCGAAGGTTCGAGCGATCGAACGGTCTTCGATCGATCGAACTATGACAGAGAAGTTAGATGCTGTTTTGAGTTCTAATTCAGTATGTAAAGAGTTTATATACTGTGTGAATCAATTAAGGGTTCCAATAGTTATATTTTGTTATATATATGCGTGGATGTGTGTTCAACTAACCTTTTGCAGCAAAAGTTAGTCGCTATCTCCCATGGCGCCAAGAGCATTTAATTTTGTGTTTGAATGTTTTAGATTGGTGTGTTGTTTTAAGTTTGGTTTGGTTTTAAGGCATATGTAAAGGGCGCTGCGACTTCAATCCTACGAAAAGGAAAGTCGCACCGGTTTCCCTAGCCTTTTATTTTGTTGTTGCTATTTCTATTTCTAGATAAATTGTAAGCCTCAAAAGAGGCATAGGTTCAATGTAATAGAATTAGAATTGTCCATGAAGATGGAGCTGGAGGCGATCAAACCAAAAGCAGGTTCTATGGAGATAGAGCCATGGGAGATAGAGGCATCGTTTGGATGTCTTTTATTTCATTTTAGTTTTTTGTTTTATGTGCTTTGTTTGTGATTGGCGTATAATACATTGTTGCATGCACGCAAAACAAGTTTTCTAAAATAAAATTCAAAAACCGTTTTCAACACATTAGTAAACATTAGATGTTTATGGGAAGTGTGTAGAAACAGATTTTCTCAAAAAGCAAAATCCTTTTTTACTAAATCTAGTGGGAGAGGGTCTTATTAATTACACCCACGATCTTCCATTAACGGTTCACTGTAAGATGAGTGATGCATTCTGTGTCACCTCGCCAGGGGTGATCATTCCATACGGAGGATGCATTACTCATTGGTTACTAGATGTGAACTTCTTTTTGATAAGGATCAATCAGACGTGTTAGAGGGTGACCACCATACGGAGGCGCTACTTGAGACGGTTGTGATTGGATCCTAGTTAATGGTACACACTAGCTAAGCTATGGATAAGGGATCCCACACGGGGCATTATTCAGAAACTTAGAGATCAAATAGGTTCGGAAGTCATAACTTGTTTTGCAAGAGTTGCATAGCGGATAAGTTATGATAAATCGAAAGATCGAACATTGACCACCACACGGAGGCTTTACTCTTTCGTTTCGATATTCCGGCGACTTTGTTGTAAAATAAGAGTTTTAAAAGGATTCTTTTATTTCAAACTGTCAAATTCTGATATCCATATTTATTTTGTTTTTTGATTTTTCAGTAAATCATAATGTCTGGATCTGCATTTAGTCCACTTGCCACCATACTCACTCAAAACAAGTTAACTGGAAACAACTACACTGAATGGAAATGTAACCTTGACATCGTGTTAACTGCGGAGGATCACATATATGTCCTCACCACCCCATGCCCCGAAGAACCCGCTGCAAATGCTTCGGCTGCTGCTAGACGCGAGTTCGATAAATGGAAAAAGTCGAATGGGATGGCTCGTTGTTACATATTGGCTTCTATGGCTAATATGTTACAACACCAATACCAGTCGAACAATTCCGCCAGTGACATTATCGAATCCCTGAAAAAGATGTTTGGGGAGCATGGCAGGCCTGCCAGACAGGTAGCTATGCAGAAGATAATGAGTGCTAAGATGTCGGAAGGGACTCCAGTCAAAGAACATGTTTTGAAAATGATTGGTTATTTAAACGAGCTGGAGACCCTAGGTGCCAACATCGATGCACATACCCAAGTTGATATGATCCTCAATACGCTGTCGCCATCATTCGCTCAATTTAAACTGAATTATAATATGAATAAAATGGATTTTTCAATGAGCGAATTGATGAGCTCTTTATTGGCAGCGGAAGGGGTGATCAAACCTGGGGGCAGCGTTTTAAACGTTGAGAAAAGCGCTTCCTCTTCCCGATCTGTGCCGAAAGGAAAGAAAGGGAAGAAGAAGGCTAGCACTGGAGGTTCAAGTGTTGGACCGGTCCCTAAGATTGCAAAATCTAAGGGAAAAGGTAAGGGCAAAGGGAAGGTGGGTGGCCAAAGCAAAGGAAAGTGTTTCCAATGCGGTGAGAAGGGCCACTGGAAGAGGAACTGTCCAGAATTCTTAGCTATAAGAGTTCAAGGTATGATTGAATCACATGTGATTGAAGTAAGTTTTATAACGGATACTTCAAACACTTGGTGCATTGATTCTGGTGCGACTAACCATATCTGTAATTCATTGCAGGGGTTCAGATCAACCAGGAAGTGCAGTGATGGGGAAATCGTACTTACTCTAGGTTCTAGCGCAACCGTTTCTGCGGTTGCTATAGGAGTCGTAGTTTTAGAATTTCTAGACAATAAAGTTTTGATTTTATCAGATGTACTTTACGTCCCTTCAATGAGACGTAATTTAATTTCAGTTTCTAATTTATCGAATAATGGTTATTCTTTTAATTTTGGAACTGAAGTTGTGATTAAAAGAAATAGTTCTTTTATATGTTCTGGTGTTAAATCAAATGGTTTGTATGTGATTACTCCCAATATTTCTAAAGATTCTTGTATGGAACTTAATAACTCAGTGGTAACTGTACCATCTAAAAGAAAGAGATCTTCCACTAATCCAACAAGGCTTTGGCATATGAGGCTTGGTCATATCAATCTAAATAGAATTGGCAGACTAGTCAAAGAAGGGGTCTTAGGCGATTTGGTTCTCGAACCAATAGAAGTCTGCGAGTCTTGTTTAGAGGGTAAGATGACCAAAAGGCCCTTTCCTGCAAAGGGCAATAGAACCAATGCATTGTTGGAATTAGTTCATACTGATGTGTGTGGACCAATAAATATTAGAGCAAGGGGTGGTTATGAGTATTTCATAACATTTACTGATGACCACTCTAGGTATGGATATGTGTACCTAATGCAGCACAAGTCTGAAGCCTTTGAAAAGTTCAAAGAGTTTAGGGCTGAAGTGGAGAAGCAATTGGGCACACATATAAAGGCCATTCGATCTGATCGAGGTGGCGAGTATCTCTCTAATGAATTTATTGATCACCTCGTACAGAATGGGATTCTGTCACAGTTGACTGCACCTGGTACGCCTCAGCAAAACGGTGTAGCGGAGAGAAGGAATCGGACTCTTTTAGACATGACTAGGTCAATGATGAGTTATTCTGAGTTACCTTTATTTCTTTGGGGTTATGCTTTGGAAACCGCTGCTTACATACTAAATCTAGTACCAAGCAAATCTGTTCCCAGGACACCACGAGAGATGTGGATTGGGCGCAAGCCTTCTTTGCAACATCTCCGGATATGGGGATGTCCGGCACATGTGCTAAAAGGAAAGATGAGCAAGTTGGATTCTAGATCGGAAGTATGTTACTTCGTGGGGTATCCAAAGGGTACTTATGGATGGTATTTTTATGATCCAAGAGAACAGAAGGTGTTCGTCAGTACGAATGCTATTTTCTTGGAGGATGATTATATCATGAACCATAAACCTAAGGGAAGGATAGATCTTAGAGAGATAGAAGGAGAGCCCTCAGTCCAACCCGTAGTTAATAACGATGTAAATCAGGAAAACACCACTTCTTCACCTATTTCCGCACCAGTACCTCGTCGTAGTGGAAGGATTATCAGCCAGCCTGATAGATACATGTTCTTAGGAGAAGTTTTTGAAGCTGTCTCCATAGAATCTGAATCTGATCCTACCACATACGAAGAGGCAATGGCTGATGTTGATTCAGCTCATTGGGTTAAAGCTATGAAGGCTGAATTGGAATCTATGGATTCTAATCAGGTCTGGGATCTTGTAGAACTTCCAGCCAATATTAAACCCATTGGCTGTAAATGGGTCTACAAGAGGAAAAGAGGATCTGATGGAAAGGTTGAGACCTTTAAGGCAAGGCTTGTTGCGAAAGGTTATACTCAGAGGGAGGGCATTGACTATGAGGAAACCTTCTCGCCGGTGGCCATGCTCAAGTCCATCAGAATACTCTTATCCGTTGCTGCATGCCTAGATTTTGAGATCTGGCAGATGGACGTCAAGACTGCATTCTTGAATGGCAATCTTGAGGAGGACATCTATATGCAACAACCAGAAGGGTTCATAGCTGGTCGGAAAGGTAACTTGGTATGCAAGTTGCAAAAGTCCATTTATGGGCTTAAGCAGGCATCCAGAAGTTGGAACATACGATTTGACCAAGCGGTCAAATCGTTTGGTTTCATACAGAATCTGGATGAACCTTGTGTATACAAGAAGAGTGAAGGAAAAGTGGTGGCTTTTCTTGTGCTTTATGTTGACGACATTCTACTTATTGGAAATGATATAGCGGCATTGTCAACGGTCAAGGTTTGGCTAGCTAGTACTTTCGATATGAAGGATCTAGGAGAGGCGAGCTATATTCTTGGGATAAAGCTCTTTCGGGATCGCAAGCGAAAGATAATGGGATTATCTCAAGCTGGTTATATCGATAAGGTGCTAACTAGGTTTTCAATGGATAATTCGAAGAAAGGTTTGTTACCTTTCAGGCATGGTTTAGCGTTCTCCAAGGACCAGTGTCCAAAGACACAGGAGGAGAGGAATCGCATGACAGGAGTTCCCTATGCTTCTGCAGTGGGAAGTCTCATGTATGCGATGTTATGCACTAGACCAGATATCTGCTTTGCCGTTGGCATGGTTAGCAGATATCAGTCGAATCCAGGTCCAGAGCACTGGACAGCCGTTAAGCACATTCTTAAGTACTTGAGAAGAACTAAAGATTACATGCTTATGTACGGTGGTAGTGAGTTAATTCCAGTGGGATACACTGACTCGGACTTTATGTCAGATAAAGATTCGAGGAAGTCGACGTCCGGTCATCTCTTTACCTTGGGAGGTGGTGCTGTCAGTTGGAGGAGCATTAAGCAGAAATGCATTGCAGACTCAACTACAGAAGCTGAGTATGTGGCTGCTTGTGAAGCCGCAAAGGAAGCTGTTTGGCTCAAGAAGTTCCTTATGGAACTCGAGGTGGTACCAGCATCGCTGTCGCCTATTACGCTTTATTGTGATAATAGTGGGGCAGTGGCTCAGTCCAAGGAGCCAAGGAACCACGGAAAGGGAAAGCACGTAGAGCGGAAATATCACCTAATCCGAGATATAGTTCAACGTGGAGATGTGACTGTCACCAAGATTGCCACCGCTGACAATCTTGCTGATCCATTTACAAAGGCCTTACCACAGAAGGTCTTTGATCGTCATCTAGATAGTTTAGGTCTTAGATGTAGTTCTGAATGGTTATGAGTGCAAGTGGGAGTTTGTTGGGTTTGTGCCCTCAAACCATTACTTTATGTATTAGACATTGACTTTTTAATATATGGATATCAGCTTTACATTTCATTATGTATGTTTCTTTCATGAGATGATTGTTTAATCCATAAGTATCATAGTAAGTATTTCGTGTGTGTATGAGATACATACAATGAGATACGAATTACTATTCTTTGATACTTAAAGCTTGTCACAGTGGATGATGAGACTGGATATCTCATCAGGTATACACTGTAGCATCATTAACTACCATTGGATGGAGTGATAAATCTCAATCACTAGAGTGTGACTCTTGGTTAATATGCTAGTGCTTATAGTGCATTGACGGACCTGAGTTTCCTATTGACGCTCAATGCTGTCAACAGTCAATAGGAACTCATAACTTGTATAAGGTATGTGTTCTCAATCTTGAGACGATTATGAACACAGACTGTGGATATGGCTGCTTTGACTTACCAATCAGTGAGGTCTATAAAAGATCAACACCTGGGTATCTTGGGTATGTCATATTCATAGGGTTGTGAACATATATTGTCAAGATAGAATCTACCCTCTGTTTCAGAGTAAGCATTCCCTTGAGAATGTCACCATGTCGATTACTGAGTACTGCAGTCTTGTTGATAAGAGTTATCAACATGTTTGGTAATCATGAGTAGTGAATGGGACTCAAGGAATACAAGAAGTAATCATGATTCAGGTTGACAGTAACAGTTATCCGACTACCTGAATATGATTACGAATGCTGACGGTAGAGGGACATTAGTACAACATACAAGTCTAGTTATCGCTTCGGATATGTTCTTTTGCGTTGGAGTTCAGTTATCGTTTTATAGTGGAGTAAACGTTAACTGACCAGTTGGTTAGTTTGCTGATCAAAGAGTTTGGTCATGGTAATTAATAAACTGGTCTGAGCCAACAATAAAGAGCCTAGGAGGTCCCACTCTTAGCTCCGCCAGGATGCTTGGAAAGATGCTTGAGGATGATGTCCAGACAGGTTCGATCGATCGAAGATATCTCGATCGATTGAAGTCTGCAGGTTCGATCGATCGAAGATGGTTCGATCGATCGAATGTTCGATCGATCGAAGGCACTTCGATCGCTCGAAGTCTAGGTCGGTTCTGGGAATCTATAAATAGGGCAGCTGCGTTCTGGAAAAAGTTGTTCGTCGTTTTGAACGTCAGAAGCTGCAGAATCTGTTTTGGAGTCCCAAAACCTTCTCTATCCTCTCCATTAGGGTTCCCACCAACCCTAGTCTTTCTGGCAAGCATCCGCAGGAGTCATAAGGGTGAAGATCATCTAGTGGAGGCTGCTGGAAGTTGAAGATCAGAATTGGGTTCAAGACATTAAGGTATAACTCGTGTCCCCTCTTGTGCGCATCTGTAGAATTGACGAGTAGTAGATCCGGGCATGCCAATAAAGTTTCATAACTTGATTTTTCCGCTGCGCGTTTAAACTTTCCATTTAAACCTGTTTTTCCAACACCATAGGTCCGACTGGTAACTCTGGCATAACAGGTACCTCTGGAACAACTACCTCTTTGTCATGAATATCCTCCTCTACTACCTCCATAATCACGTCTCTCTCTTCCACTACGTCATCCTCTCCAACCATGATATCTGCCTCAAGGTCCTCTGGCTCCTATACTGGGACAAGCTCTGGCTCCTTCGGGTCATCCTCCGGTTCATCATCATTGTTTGTAGGCTCCTTCTCTGCTGGGTCCTCATCGTCTATAGGCTCATCTTCTCCATCCCCGTCAATATCCTCATCAAGATGCTCATCCTCTGGCTCTTGGTCCTCCTCACCCTGAATCGGCTCAAACTCTAGAACTGGTACATCGGGTGCCAGTGATGGTGCTGGTGCAACTACAGGCTCAGGTGGAACATGCCCAGCTATAATAGCTCGCAACTCAATCTCGTCTACCTCCGGCTTACTTTGAACCAATCTAGCCATCTCCTGGTATATGGCTGCTTGGGTCATAGTGTAGTGATATGCATTCATGCGTATCTTTGTCGGGTGTGTCGTGCCCACCACATAGAGAAAAGTCTATATCCTCTCCTCTAAATAACGATGAGCGGTCTGGCAAATGTGGCTCTGGTATATCTCTGGTATGGCAGACTCCACTTTGTCGCCAAGAATAACATGTCCACCAAAAGAATCATCCACGAGCAGGTGGAAATCCGGATCCATGCTAACCTGCAAAGAAACTATCTATCGTCTGGAGGACGAACTTATCTTAAACTCATATCTCATCTTAGGGAATCTTACAATAGTAAGACCAGATGGTATGGAATCGTTAGTGAACGAACGTATCACAATCTAGAGCTTTAATACCAAAAAATCCTGTCACGCCCCGGATTACACTTTGTTCTTCAAAAGTGGACACTTAACCCCTATGATTTCGAATTAAAGTGAAACTATTAAGATTCCCCTAAAAATGATGAAAATTCTAAAATTAGCTAAAAATATTAACACTTAACCCACTTTGTGAAGTTAAGTTTGGGGTAAATCCCCTATGCGGAGATAATGTTGCCATTTAACCCACCAATATGGGGCTAATTTTTAACACTTAATCTCTTCGTAGGGCTATTTTTTGGGTTAATTGTTTATGTGGGATGAATGTTGATACTTAAACTCTCATATATGGGGCTAATTTTAACACTAAATTCCCATGTGAGGTTATTTTGGGAGAAATTATAGTAGTTTCACTTTAGTCCAAAACCACAATAGGGAGTTAAAGGTGTGTTTGATAACATAATTAAGTGGTAAAAATAAAAATTTGTAGCACTTACTTATTTTCAGTGCATTTGATAACTTACTACTTAATTGAAAAACTAACCAAAACTTCTGAAACTTTAAGTGAATTTTTTTTTATTGAAAATAATCACTGAATATATTCCTTTTTAGTACTTGAAACATTACTTTTAGTATTGAAAATTCAATCACTTAAAATTTTTAGTATTTAGTTTTTAGTTTTATCAAACGAACCCAAAATATCCACTTTTGAATCACAATGGTAAAGTAAAAATGGCTTGAGGATCCAGGGCAGCCCTTTGGAGCAGCCAAATGGGCAGCACCCATGTGGCATATCTAGGGGTGTGTTTCGGCCGGAACGGATGGGAAACACCCCTTTCGGAAAAAAAATTCTGAAATTTTCGGAAGCCAAAAATGCATTCTGAATTCCGTTCCAAAATTTCGGAAATTCTAAAATTATTTCCGATTCCGAAATTTCAGAAATTTCAGAAATTTCGGAATTTCATCAGATTCGGAATTTTTTGGAATATTCGAAATTTTTCGGAATATTCGAAATTCAAACTTAATGGGATTTCACTTGAGACTTGTAAGCCTTTTATAGAAGCACATCAAATCCCCTCTTTTGTGTTTTTTCGATGTGGGATGAACACAATTTTCGGAATATTTTCGGAAAAGTTTCGGAAAATACAATTTCGGAACATTTTTGGAAAATTTTCGGAATACTTCGGAATATTTTGTGAAAAGTTTCGGAAAATACAATTTCAGAATATTTTCGAAATTTTTTCAGAATTTTCGGAATTCTAAAAACAATTCTGATTCCGATCCGATTTTTTTCAGAATTTTCGGAATTCGAAAATTTAGAATTCAGAATGCATATTTAGTTGCCAAAATTGGAATTCTTCGGATTGGAATCGGTTGGAATTGAAATTTCCGTTCCAAATGACACCCCTAGGCATATCCAAAAAAACAATATACACATGTGTATATATTTTCTGTAAAAAAGTTGTATTATTATTATTACTATTATTATTTTTTGTGGTCCAGCATATACACGGGTGTTGTCCAATGTGGCTGCTGCAAATTGAGGCCGAGTATCCCTCCGGTGAAAATTGGCCTAACAACAAGGTAAAAACCGTAAAATGTAATTAACCCAATATTATATTACAGTATATTATAGTGACAGCCCGGCCTGAACCTACCGACCTACCTGCCGCATTAGCAGAGAGAGAGAGAGAGAGAGTAATGGAGGAGGGTCCGCCGGTAACCGATCGTTGTTCAATATGCCATGGGAATTTTCACATTCCGTGCCAGGCAAATTGTTCTCACTGGTTTTGTGGTTCGTTACTTTACTAGCTCTCTTTGAACTCTTCTTTTCTTTACGATTGCGACTCTTGGTTTTGTGTGTAACTGAGAAGTGAGAAGAGGGTTGTAGATTTATCAAATTGTTTTGTTTTCTTTGCCGTTGTTGTTATTATTATTATTAGATAGATAGAAGAGAGAATCTCCAATTTGGTTCTGATCATAGACCCCCACTCCACTTATTATAGTTCTACTGATTTCTCAGTTATTACTAGAAGCCAATTTAGGATTCATAGATACTAGTAACAATTTGAAAGCAAGAAATTCATAGTCCATCAGACCTCATTCAAACTTGGTTTATATGTGATGTAATCTTTTCAGGATGAAAGAACATTAGAAGAACCACTTCTTAGGTGGCCGAGTGGTAGATCTTTGGAGTACTCCTTAGAGGTCTAGTGTTCGACTCATGGGGTGGCCACCTACCCAAGACGTAAGCCTTGCGATTTACCTGGTCCACTGGGTTGGTAGGGTATTCAGTGGCCTCCAGGGTGTTTACCATTCGGCGAAGCCGGGCATTGAGCCTGGCAATGGTTCCCAACGGTTCTTGAAAAATGAAGAAGAAGAAGAACATTAGAAGAATAGTTATTACCTATCGTTACCCTGATGGCAGGCAAAACTCTTACCATTAGACTATGCATATTCCCTTCTAAGAACACCAAAATACTAGTAAGAGTGCTGTTTCTCTTACTCTCTGTCCACTATTTAACTTTTGCTACTAAATTTATGGGAACTTTCCTATTCTTTTTTATATCTTATTCTCAAGCTTATGTAGGTATCATAGTGTAAAGTATGAGACTGCCTATGTATTGTATCATTGTGAGAATGCCATTGTCTTGAACATTTTGTAGATGTCTAATTAATCAAGTCCTTTTCACCAAGAGGCACTTAAGCCATCGACTAATTAGTTGTCTACTCATGATACATAGTTATCTTTCCTGTACCATCTTGCTTTTCACTTGCAAACAATCACAATAAGTACATGTATATTTAAATGTATAATAGGGAGAATTATTCCTTCAAAACAAATGTACTACAAGGACCATGGGGATGATAATTAGGTAGTTGTACTTGGTTTTTCTTTGGTTTAGGTAATTGTATTATGCAAGTTTGGAATCATGGACCAGCATTTCAGCCGTGCATTTGTCCTCTATGTCGCCGTCAAATTACTTTGTTGGTTCCTAGTGGGGCTGCATTACAAAACCGTCAGAATTCTGAAGTTGCTGAGATCCTAGGAAAGGTTGAAACATACAATCGTGATTTTGGTGCCCGTGCAAATGGTCTCATCCAGGTATATGTTTTTCCAAAGGGTAATGATATTGTAAGCAACTTCTTATATAAGAAAGCAGCTTTTAACCGTTGGATGAAGATTTTGTATGTTTTAATAATATTTTTTAGTTACAATCTTGGGACCAAATCTTCATCCAACTGTTAAAAGCTGCTTTCTTATATACGAAGCTGCTTACGATATTATTACCCTTTTCGAAATTATGATAGTTACATTGGCCATCAATATATGTGCAACTTATGTTGCCTTCAGATGGCAGAATTAGTGTCGATAGTTAGTTGAACATTCCTTTTCTATTATGCTTAAACAGTGAAGTTAGTTTTCTAGAAGGGCTCTTTTTCTATAATTGGCCACTTCCATTCTTTGCATATCTTTACATGAAATTGACTAATAAACTTTTGAACTGATGGGGATCTTTGCATGTCTTCTTTTGGCCTCGATGGACAAAGCTACATCTATATTGAAGTAACGTATCCAAACTTCTTTTTTTTTTTTCCAAAAACAACATAATCCAAACTTCTGAAGTGGCAAATATTTTAATAGTGAAAGAAATGAAAAAGGGAAGTCTATGCTGGACATACTTGCCATTTAAATTTAAACCCTTTTATTCGGTATAGTTTTTTCCCCCTTGTTTTGAAAGAACTATTTGACTGTATTAGAGCTAATGTGGTTGCCATCTCTGGTACAAGTCTTTTCTTCTCTTTATCTGAAAAAAAAAAAAAAAATTAAACTTACTTTAAAAATTCATCAAGTTATAAAATTTTTGAGTCCTTGTAGTGCTTTGGAAGTTGATCTCCATATCATGCTCTGGTTTCTCACCCCTCTCTCTCTCTCTCCCACTTTTCTAGGTGCTTGTAGAAGTGATTTAAATGCCCTCTTAAGATCTTATACACTTCTGTTTGGTTTTCCTTCCTTCTCTCCTTCTAAGGCTCTTTTTTCTTTCTTTCTTTCTTTTTTTCCTTGGAAATTTGTAAGTATGTAAAAAACAAAAGAAGTACAAAATACAAGGGGCATACCCCAAGATATATACAAGGAGTTCAAAACAAAGACTAGGATGGGGAATTGTCTAAGCAAGCATGAAAATGCCCCATCCTACACATCAAAAACCCGATCTTCCCACTAAGAGGGCTTAAAAAACACAAACAGAAACACCTAAACTGTCCACCCAGGGCAGATACAATTCATCATCAGCATATCATTTTTAAATAAGCACATAAGCTTGCATTTAATTTCATTACATAAACCTCTAAGAACTGTTTGCTCATCTTTATACTCATTGCGAAAACTTCTAGCATTTCTTTTCCCTCCAAATAGCATAGATAGTTGCAACTAAGCAAAATTTACGAACCTTAATACTTTTGCTCTTACCCTTCCAACTTATAGTTGCCCATTGAATAAAAGACGTCCAACCCCTTGTCTGCCAAGGAACCACATTTATCCATAACAACGTTTCAGATCCTCTGAGAATAGCTGCTGCGAGAGAAGAAAAGGTGATCATGTGTCTCAATGCCACCCTCTACACAATACATAGCCAAGAGCTTGATTTTTAAAATGTTGGATTCTATCTTGCATAGCTAGTCTGTGATTAACAGCTAACCACTTGATGAAGCTATGTCTGGGAATGGCTCCAGGGAACCATATAAGCCTGTGCTAAGGAACTTTAGGGTGCTGAATCCTTGTGGTTTTGCAAGTGTTGTTGGAACTGAAGTTCTCATCTGGTGAAGGGAGGCATCTAACAAGTCAACATCTTCATTAGGGGCTAGAAGAAGATGCATTTGTCTCCCGAGCTCCATCAAATCAATGATATTGGCTTAAGACCAAGTCCGCTGTGTTCTAGAAATGGTGTAGGAAACCTTTGAGTTGAGAGGCAGAGCAGCATCATCAACCACCCTCTGCCCCATTATCTAAATGATTGGACCATTAGGGTGCCTGTTGTCATGTCAAATGAAGGTCCCACACCCATCGCCAATACCATGCTTTAACAATGGCTTGGCCATATCCCTTAACTTCAGGGGTGGATCTAGGAATTCTAGGTTGCGGGGACTTGGCTTTACAAGCTAATTTTTTCCCCCCCTCAAAACAAAAAGAACACTGAAAGATAGCATTTACATACAGTCAAGAAAATTCCTAATTATACCAATACCAATTTTTAGAAGGAAAAAAAAAAAAACCAGCAATCAACAAGTCTACAAATCGATTTAAATCACAAAATGATTTGTGACTCACAAACTAAATGACAACATAAAATTAGAAATATATAGCACAAAGGGGGGAAATGAAAGCAAATGATGTTAGTAAGAGAGGAACAGAGAGAGAGAGAGAGCGCGCGCGAGAGAGAGGGAGAGAGAGGGGGAATGGAAAAATGGGAGTAAAATTGAAGAAATGGAACTTGGGTCGCCTGCTGCTCGCACCTCTCCTGATGCCGCCGTCGTCGGTCATTACCTGTTTCTGGTCGCTGTGGAGAACAAAACTCTCAAAACAAAATCTAAATCACAAACCAGAAACTAAAGAGCAAATCAAACTCAAAAAACTTACAATCACCACCTTACTAACAAACCCAAACAAAAATCTAAAATCGAAGCAAAGGAATGATCGATTCACCAAAGGGAATACCTCGTTGGCGCAGTTGCAACCACAACCATGGGTTGCCTCCTTGTCGGCAGCGTTGGAGTCATTGGGTCGCATGATGAGAGAGAGAGAGAGAGAGAGAGAGAGAGAGAGAGAGGAACGAGAGACTATTGAGGTGAGAGAGTCTCAGAGAGAATGAGACCTAAAATACCCCAACTTTACTATATATAGTGGGGGGGTTTTCAATTAGCTCTTTATAAAATGTGGGGGGCTTTAGGAATTTTGAAGGGGGCTTTTCTGTTAGTTCTTTATAAAACGTGGAGGGCTTGAGGAATTTTTGAGGGAGCTTAGCAGTTAATTTTTTATTTTATTTTTATTTTTTTAAGGTTAGTGTGCAATTTTCGAAAAGTCTGGGGGCTTCCAGCCCCCCTTTTACCCTCTGTGCGTCTGCCCCTGCTTAGCTTCAGAAGTTTCCTCCATTACCACGAACTATTCTATGCCGACTTGAGTCGTCCGGGAGACTCATGAAGTGGGCCTTGGAACTGGAAGAGTTCAAGATAATTTACAGGCCTCGGACAACAATGAAAGGACAGTCAATTGCAGACTTCCTTGTCGAATTCACCTATCCAGAAGACCCGACCGAGGAATTTGTCCCGATCAACTTGCCACCCAACCTACAAGCCGAGATCCTGACCTGGGTGCTCTACTTGGATGGGTCCTTCAACAAGCAGGGCAGTGGGGTAGGAATCAACCTGACCAGACCCGACGGGATCCAACTTGAGTATGTCCTAAGGTTCGGGTTCCAGGCTTCCAATAATGAAGCCGAGTATGAAGCCTTGTTGGTCAGGCTGCAGTTGGCTACCTCAGTGGGCGCACAGCAAGTTCAGGTGTACCGTGACTCCCAGCTGGTTGTCAATCAAGTTCGACAGCAGTATGAAGCCTAGGAGGATATTATGGTGGCTTACCTAACCCTTGTCAGGAAGGTTACTAGCAAACTCAAAGGGTTGTCTATCACATAGATCCCAAGATCCCAAGGGAAGAAAACACACGGCCCGATCGGTTAGCACGCCTAACATCATCTTCTGAGTCGGACCTTCACGGAATAAGGGTAGAATACCTGCCCGAACCCAGTGTGTCCAACTCGGAAGGTATGTAGGTATACCTGGTCGACTTAGGACTCAGCTGGATAGATTCTATCATAGTGCTCCTCACGATCGGGAGTCTCCCGACCAAGAAGGACGAAACCCGTCGGGTCAGATACCGAGCGGCCAGATACCACTGGGTCGACGGTGTACTTTACAAGAGGGGATTTTCCATTCCCTACCTCCGATGTATCCACCCTACCCAGATCAATGACATCTTATATGAGATCCATGAAGGAGTGCGTGGAAGCCACATTGGGAGTCGGGCACTCTCCCGTAGAGCCCTGTTGCAAGGTTACTACTAGCCAACAATGACCTGGGACTCTCAGGACTATGTCAAGCGGTGTGACAAGTGCCGGAGGCATGCGAGTATGATCAACCGCTCAGCAGAGCCACAAACTCCATTCCTCAGCCCCTGATCGTTTGCTCAGTGGGGCATCGACATAGTCTGGCCGCTCCCTATAGCAAAGGGTCAGGTCAAGTTTGCCGTCATTGCAGTGGACTACTTCACCAAGTGGGCAGAAGCCGAGCCCTTGGCAACAATAACCGAAAAGAAGATGGAAAATTTTGTTGAGAAGAAAATCCTCAGCTGGTTTGGTATGCCTCGGGTACTAGTCAGTGACAATGGTAGACATTTTAACACGCTGGTGTTTAGGCAGTTCTGCTCGGGATACGGGATATCAAATCACTACTCGTCTCCCGAGCAAACTCAAGCTAATGGACTAGCCAAGATAACAAACTGAACGATTCTACAGTCCATTAAAACCAGGCTTGAAAAGGCCAAGGGATTCTGGACAGAAGAGCTACCGACCCTTCTGTGGGCCTATCGTACTACTCCCTGAACCGCAACGGGAAAGACTCCGTTCTCACTCACCTATGGCTTTGAGGTAGTGGTCCCACAGAACTGGGACTACCAGCATACCGGGTGACAAACTACAACGAGCAAGACAATGAGGAAGCCCTCGGAGGGGAGCTCAACCTTATAGAAGAAAAAAGGGATCAGGCATACCTAAAAGTGGCGACTTATGAGCAGAGAGTCTCACGATACTTCAATAGCAAAGTAAAACTTCGCAGTTTCCAGGTGGGGGACCTCGTCCTCAAGGCAGTAAATCAGTCCACCAAAATGCAGAGCCACGGGAAGCTAGGACCAAACTGGGAAGGACCCTATTGTAGAGTTTTATAATTAAAGAGAGATTGTATTCATCTAACTTATATCATTTATCACTATCAAGAGCCTTTATATAGGCTTGTACATCAACCATTTATGGTTTTCAATAATATGAATTTAAATTCAAATCCTTCCAATAATCAGAATATCCCCCAAATCTGTTCCAATCAAATCATATCATAATATCTCCAAATCATATCATATCTTCCCAAATCTTTCATTCTTCCATATCCTAATATTCTTCTATATCTTCCAACACTCCCCTTCAAGTTGGCACACGGATACTTGTTGAAGTGTCCAACTTGCGCACGACTATGGAAGACAATCTTATACCGAACTATCCTCTTTAAAACTCCACCTTGTAGACTGTTGAAGCGACCCCTCTTAGGTAGTCTCTCGTCCATGTGCAACCCCTTCTTGGGTGGTCCATGTGCGGCTCCTCTTAGGTAGTCTAGTCATACAAACATCCAAAGCTCCAAGATCACATGGAGAAAGGTGACACATAAATAGAGGCAGTTGTCTTGTCTTCAACACTCCCCCTCAAGTTGAAAGGGAGCTGTGTGTTCAAACACACCAATCTGTGCGGTGTAGCGGGTCCCGCTTCGGGTGGTCTCGTCGCCCATGTCATATAGCGGGCCCCCTCCTCAGGGTCCCGTCACCCGGTCCTGTCTCCCTATATTCTCCCCCTCAAACTGAAGGTGGGAGTGAACACTAACACCGAAGCTTGGAAGATTAAAGAATCAAAAACCCATTAAAGCCCAAAGCCAAACATGGCTTAAAAAACATCTGAAATTTTTGAAAAAATTTGGGGCTAATTTGTAATTTTTGAAAATTTTGGGGGCATAAAGGTCATTTTTTTTAAAAAAAATTGGGGCAGATATGAAATTCTAGAAATTTTTAGGGCAGATTTGCAAATTTAGAAAGTTTTGGGGCCAATCTGCAATTTCAGGAAAATATGGAGCACTTTTCAGAAAGTTTGGGGTTGAAAATATCAAATTGTAGAAGTGAATCAAGTGATGTTTTCTCTGGAGACAAAGAAAGTCCAAAAAATAAACAGTGGAAGTTGGACTAAAAGTCTAAAGAACAAAAAGAGTAGATGAAGATTTAGATGCCCACATTGATAATGCTTAAAAAACTTGGAGAGTAAGTGAGGGTAGACAATCAAAGGGCTCCAGCAAGTTCTAAAGAGGTCCGGCAAAACTAGTGAGACTTGTTCACAAGAAGGCAACGAGAAACGAGAGCAACATGCTCTACAAAGAGGGCTGCAAACAATAGAGTTGCTGGTGAGAGCAGCGATAGGATGCGACAGTCAGAGGCTTCGCGAGAGAAAGCTGCGAGAGGTACATTGTACCAGAAAGGAGCCTTAATGTGGCCATATCTGCTTTGCGAGAGTTCCAAATTTATTTATTTATTTATTTATTTTTTTTTTTTTGTGTGTTGTGTAAAACAACCTTCAACCTCAGATTTGGGTTGATAAAAGAATCAAATAATGAAAAAAAAAATTCTGGTGGGTAGTGGGATGCCACCCGCCGGTAGCGGAGGTGGTGACTACTTTGAAACCCTTCTTAGGGTGGCTCTGATACCATGTAGAGTTTTATAATTAAAGAGAGGTTGTATTCATCTAACTTATATCATTTATCACAATCAAGAGCCTTTATATAGGTTTGTACATCAACCATTTATGGTTATCAATAATATGAATTTAAATTCAAATCCTTCCTAATATTCAGAATATCCCTCAAATATGTTCCTATCAAATCATATCACAATATCTCCAAATCATATCATATCTTCCCAAATCTTTCATTCTTCCATATCCTAATATTCTTCCATATCTTCCAACACCTATATGCTTATCCGGGTCAACCAACCGGGAACCTATTGGTTACAGACGCTAGAAGGGCAGGACTTATCTCACCCTTGGAACGTGGAGCATCTACGGAAGTACTTTCAATAAAATCATAAGCAGTATTGGTTAGGGACTTTTATGTTTTCTTTAAACAAGTTGTAGCTCTTCCGGAGCAATCACAGTAGTTTTTCAGATTGAATAAAGAATTTTCATTGCAAACAGTGTTCTCTACTAGTATTTCATCACATCAAAAGACCTAGGGATCACATCTAAGGCACAACAAAAGACCTCGGAATCACACCCAAGGCGCAACAAAAGACCTCGGGATTATGCCCAAGGCATCAAAAAGACCTCGGAATCGCATCCGAGGCACTAACTCCACTTAGGTCCGTAACCTACGATGGGGGCAAATCCCCTAGGTGACTAACAATAGATGAGTCAAAAGACCCTGAAACTACTAATGTTTTAGGTCAGCTACCTACAGTCATCACATCTATAAACACCCGCCTTAGCAAACGCTTGGGGGCAAGAGGGAATAATGGACTAAACATGAAGTCACACCGGGTCCAGACTCTTTGAGTATTGTACCGAGCGGGTAATTACAGGATTTAAAGCTCCTACAGTACCCGACCGGGACCTACGGGCTTGGAATCTCCTAGCCATCAAAGGCTCGGGAAATTTAAAAGCCTTTACAGGGCCCCATAAGTCCGAATGTTCCCTACCAGTCACAGTTTCAGAACCTTCTGCTAAGGCAGGGTCATAACGAAGCTAGACAACTGGTCGGACATGGGCAAACACAAACAGGCAAAAATATACAAGTACAAACATTCACAGTATGTAAAAAAACGACCTCAAGAGGCCTTTTCATTACTAGTTTGGAAAAAGTACATTGCTTGGGGGGCAATTATAGCAGCCTCCCCACAAAAAAGAAAAAGAGAAAATTCAAATATACAGGGCAGGTGACAGGGCGGGAACAATTAGGCAAAGTGGTCGGGCAGGCTCCTTATTGATCATCCACGATGACTACCTCATCCTTGGTATTCCCGACCTCCCCGACAGGAGCCACCTCTCCAGCAGGCGTCTCTCCCCTAGCAGCAACTTCCTCAGTAGCGAAAGGCGCTGTGTCCCAGAAGTCAGAATTGACCACTGAGTAAGCAGCAAGATCCCACTCGGGATGGTCTATGGCCACCCTCCTCTTCAGGTCCACATAACCCTGAAAGAAGCCGGTATCGAACCCTTCGTCCGCTGCCTCCTCGGTCTTCGCAGCCTCGTCCCGAGCGGTTGCAGCATCCTCTAAAGCCTTCTTCTCGGCCTCAGCAGACGTCAGGCTCGCCAAGGCGGCCTCGAGCTTCGCCTGAGCTGCTCCAAGGTTCAAGGCAAGCCCCTTCACCTTCTCCTTCTCCTTCTCTACGGCCAGGGCAGATTCCCTGGCCTCCCGAACCGCACTTTACTTAAAAAGAGCGGCCTCGGTAGCAGCCGCCCTATTGCCAAGCTGAGCAGAGAGGACCCCACCCCGGCCGCTAGATAGCAGGCCTGGACAAAGAAACAGAGGTCAGTTAATCACCAAAGAGGAGACAAAAGAAAGGTGGAAAAGGAAAGGGCATAGCACTTACCAGATTCGGAAAGGCTGTAAAGCCACCCGACTAGCTCACGAGGAGGCATTCCCTCATATCTCTCAAGCTGGCTCGGAAGGAGGGTGGCCGTATCCTCCTCTGGGTTTCCTCCTCAGACTCGACTTGTGGAACTCCGAGCGGTATGTTTCCTGGGGTGCTCACGGTGGTTGACACCACCTCTACCCGCGGGGCTGACGCCCTGGCTGGCACCTCTTTCGGCCCGTGGATCAGCCGCCGGAGTTGTGGGCTAGTGGTCGCGTCGGTCTTCCTCTTCTAAACCACCCGGGCCGCTGCCGCGACCTCCATCTCCCACAGGGCATCGGTATTCCTCTTGGGAGCCTTCTTTGCAGAATCCGAAAAACAAACGGGTCAGTAAGCTGTCAGAGAGGGACAAGGAGAAAGCGAAAAAGATTCGAGAAGCAGGAACTTACCAGGAATAATAGGAGGAAAGATGGGCGCTTCGAGGGCTTGTAGCTAACTTTTCGGGCTCCCGTCCGGGTTAACAAATCAGAGACGTTAGTGGGATTCTGAGCTAATGCCCTAATTCGGTCCTGACACTCGTCGGGTATGCTCGGTGGGTCGGTGGACCCCACTACATAATAGAATAGAGATCGGTTGGCTCTACGGCAATTAACAAAACAAGAAGGAATACAGACTCGAGACTGGAGCTTACTCCTCAACTTTCCCGCCCAGGAGATCCTCAGTTGAATTATCGGAGCAGCATCGTAAAGTACGAGAATGGACACTTGGAAGAATTTTTTCTTCCATCCCTCACTTATCTATTATATTCCTCCCTTGCCGGGCGCCTAGAGAAAAGAAGCCAACCTCCCCGTGCAACGAGAATGGTCGGTGGGTCCATATGAACTCCTGAAGGGTAAGCTCATACCCAAGGACTTGGGGCCAGAGGTGAATGGTCCCCATCAAAAATCTCCAGCCGTTCGGGG
The DNA here is from genome assembly GCA_033977485.1 of Hydrangea macrophylla. NCBI lineage: Eukaryota > Viridiplantae > Streptophyta > Magnoliopsida > Cornales > Hydrangeaceae > Hydrangea > Hydrangea macrophylla. The sequence goes on from CM066994.1 coordinate 82,276,203, forward strand.
TCAGCTGCCCGGGAGTAATGCCGAGATAGATCAGCACATCTCGGGCAAGTGGGTGGAGAGGAAGGCGAAGGCCTGCGATGAATGCATTCTTGTAGAGGGTGACGAAACCCGCCTGGTGCAGATGAGCCCCGCCGGCGGATATTGCCAAAGAACAATGACCGAGAATATCGTATTTATCCCTAAGTCGACTCAGATCAGAGGCGAACAGACTGCTGGGAATCCACTTGCAAGAAAAGGCAACATCAGGTATGTCTGAGAGAGATGCCTCACCGCCCGACCCCGCACCTCAGAGGCTACTTAGAGCCCCTGGCTCACCTCATCGTCGGATACCTGAATGGGAATCCTACCTTCACTATGGTGGTCTGAAGGAGTTATTGAAGAGGGGTCCAAGCTGGTGCTCGGGGTCATGGATCTCAAATGCTCATCCTCCGACCGGGAGGACGACTTGAAGTTGTCATAGCGCATGCTTGAAGCCCTTGTCACAGGTCGGGGAAGTAATTGGCGACCTAGGTAGGGGTCTTGAACCCCTAATCTAAGGTAAAGCTGCGGAAGACTCAGAAGCCTAAACAGTAGGGCGTGTAAGGTTCGAGCGGCTAAGATACACTCAGTAAAGGAAGCACGCTAGCTCACCGTCCATTTGTACCACTTCACCAGGGCAAGAGAGTCCCCCGACCTGAGAAAAAAGCAAAATCTAAGGAAATAGAAGTCCCACTCCCTCACAATACGTACTGGACTCCTACCCTCCAGAGTTGCTTGGAAATAGAAATAGAGGAAGAAGGAAATGAAAAGAATGAATAAAGACAGAAGACCGAGCAGAAAAAGACTTACAGTAAGCAAAGAAAGAGCTCGGGATGCAGAGGACTGCTCGGTATTTTCTCTCTTTGGACAGAAGAAGGAATGAGGAATTGCCCAAGTGTTCCTTATATAGGCAGCATGAATGGTCCAGATGCCTTCAGATCCAACAGCCCTGAAAGCTTCCCGCCAAGGGATCGACAGCTGGCGCCTTGGGTAACCTAAGCGCCTCTTCGAAAAACGTGCGCATTAATTGCGTGATTAGACAGGCCAGTTCGGTCATGACGATCCTATTACCCTCGCACAGGTCTAGTTGGGATCCTAACCAGACCAACCACTTCTGGACATGTGGCATCGGCCCGAGTTCCTAAGGTATCCGATCGGTCTGAGCTCTGATTTACCAAGATTACCGGTCTTGTCTTGAGCAGTTTCACGAGCTTCATCCCGGACGGTAATTGGAGCCATACATATTTCCAACCCTCATATGATAAAGCATCACACTAGCCTTGGAAATGGTGGGCAGCTAATATGCACAAAAAATGTTCACTGAAAGCAAGGCTCATCCACCATACCGAGGAGTGTCTGGTTCATCAAGGGACTCCGTGTCATCCCCAGGCTCGTCCGGAGTGGTAGACTAGGCGTCCCAAGGTCCGACCAGCAGGTCGGGATTGCAACGCTGCCCAGCCCGCCACGGATACAGCACGGTCCAGCCCCAAGACATGCCCCAGAATGTTTCAGACAGTTGCCTATACAAACTAGAATACTAATGGAAAGTGTAAATAGTTTCCTAATCCAATTAGGAAACTCACACGATTTATGCCAATCAATCCCAATTGGATTGTATTTGCTTTGTCAATTAGGGCCGAACGTTATACAATTTCTCTTGTCTTCTTCTTCTTATCTCTAATCCAAATTTCGGAATCATCATAGGTCTCCAAGTCCGAAGGACTACGACAACAACAAGATGCCGCTCCTAACTCAGTACAATCTTGACGAATGATTAAAGAAATTTGGGCATTTGACAGCTAAAATGTTCAAAGGTCCGTCTGGGAACTTTGAAAAAGCCTTAATTAAAGGAGGGTTGTAACATGGTTAATATCAGATTTTTGTATTCTTACCCTGTATCAGCACACAAAGAACTCAGATTATCTCAAATGTGAGCATTTGGGGTGTTCTTATTCTTATGGAAGAATCCTATTGTGGTGGAACATTTTCTTTTACCTCAATCAGTATCGGTGGACTAGGAGGGGTCCCCTTGGCCATGAAATCCCCTCGTGAGAGGAAGATGAGTAACCTCTATCATGACCTCGTTGTTGTATCCTTCTTTTTTCCCTCCTTGGACCGTCCACAATTTGGGATTTTCCCTTGGTGAATATATTACCTATGACTCATTAGTTTGTGTAACAGGAAACATTTGCTCAACTTGGGTCTTTTCTTGGCTTTTGCTTTAGAAAGGCTCCGATCCCTTGCTGCATTGTCTAGATGCTTTTCTTGAGCTCATTATATATCCTGGGGCATGCCCCTTGTATTTTGTTTAGTGCCGTTCGGCCTTTTGTTTTATTGATTAACTTTCCCCAAAAAAAGAGAAACATTTGCTCAACTTGGTTCACTTGAATAACACTCCTCACCTATAATTGGTTCACAACCACCTCATTATTTGTAGCCGCAGCATTACCATTAGGGCTTGCATCATTTTCGTGACTTGATTGGGGAATGAGAACTAAAATGATGTCTCTGTTAGAATCCTCGGGCTGAAGGGGTGTTGGTGACTCCTGTCCGACAATTTCATGTTGTTTATCTAAATTAGTATTGGAACTTTGTGCATTCGTTGGTTATACCTCACTGAATCCATCAAATGCATCCTCAGTCAAGCATGGTAAGCAACAAGGGAACATCACAACACAACAAAAATGTGACCTCGAGCAGGGACATACTGAGAATTAATAATGGCTTTATTGATATCTCTATAGTCCCAAATCTCAAAATCACACCCTCCCTCCCCCCCCCCCCCCCCCACCCACCCATCTGAACTAGCTGTGCATAGGGTGTGAAGTAGCACTCCTCAATATCAAGGAACTCTGTCATGTCCCCGTGCCGAATCTCAACAGGAAGGTTAAGAGTTTATAGAGTACATTAACCATGAGGATAGGGTATTTGAATGAAATTAAGAACGTAAAAGAATTTGTTGAATAATGTTCAGGCTAACAAATAATTATAAATTCTTTAAAGGAACAATTACTTACATGCTTCAAGCTACTATGAGGGTCATTATTCTCAATTGAGTGGTGAATTCAGCGGGCTGCTTTCTTTCCCTTGTCTTTGTCTAGTTTTATCTTTCTTTCCTTTTATCTTCTCTTTTTTCCTCCCTGCAAACGGCAGAATAGAGTTTAAAAATTCGCAGGATCGTTTATTTTCTCTTCTCTGTCCTTAGCCTTATTCTCTCTCTCTCTCTCTCGATTTTTTCTTCAATCCAAATGAAGGGAGATAATAAACTTTTCTTCTTTATTTTCTCATCCACTATTTCAAACATTGTTAAGTCATTGCATGGAAAGATCCTCGGGAAGCGAATCCACTTTTTTCCTTTCTTTCCTAATTTTTTTTTTTTTTTTGCTTTCCTTTCTTTTCTCTCCCATTTCAAACATAGTGTAAGTCCCACATGGAGGATCACTATGAGAGCAATGAAGTTAAATTTGACGTGGCAATCCACATGGGCAATTGATGATGTCCAACCTGTTCACTTTAATTGTTTATGTCATCTGATTTATCTAGTGCAGGAGCATGTTAATCCTGTGATGAACAAAGTGTTATGGCTTTTCATGGATAATGTGTTACCACATGATTACATAATAATTGTGTACCACAAAATGCAATTTAGAAACCATTGGTGAATCTGTAGGGCACAGCGTGTTATAAATGATTTTGGAATTATCTTGAGCCCAGTTGCCATAATATTGGAGTTAAGAGTCAACTGACTATTACTAAGTGTGACTTTACTAAATTTATGCATTTCCTTCGGTATCCTCCGTATGGAACACTCGTTTTTTATATGTCCCAATCTGTTGTTTGAGGTTTGATGGGTATTTAAGGTCCAACTTAAACAACGTGATCTTGTATTTAATTTCTCATAGTCTACTATGATGGTTCCTGTCTCTTTGAAGTTTAATATCTATGAAAGCTTCTTCAAACAACGGCCGAGCCTGAACGGTAGCAACATAACTATCTTTAAATCATCTTTCTTTTTAAGATGACAGCTATGGTTGTTGTCGTAGACCATTCACCTCAAGCATCTCTCACCATTTATGAGTTTGTTCACATTTTTTTTTGTCGAAAATTTGTTCATATTTTAATTGCTGCAATAAGATATTGCAAGTTTACATTTGGAAATTCATTTTGCTTTTCGACAGAGGATGCGTGACCTTCCTTTTCTCCTTCGGAGGCTGTTACGAGAATTGATGGATCCTCAAAGATCTCTTCCACTTGTTATCAGGGCACGTGTCTATTTGGCAGTTAAGTTGATTACAAACCCATTCATGAAAGATTTATGCAATGCAGCTTTTATTTCACACACTCACATGCTATCTGCCATATATAGGAATTCTTTTTATCACAAGTATTGTTCATCTGTTAAGCTAATTACCATCCCCACACCCCCACATTTGGGTGAATTTGCTGCATATCTTTGTGAGTACTCTGATGAGATTCATTACCGCACTTATTAGTTGTCATCTTCTCATTCCTTTTAAGTTCTTAATCTTTTTATCAATAGGAAATGCACGTGCCTCGACAACTCTCTCTCTCTCTCTCTCTCTCTCTCTCTCTTTTCCCCCTTCTTTCTTCGGAAAACGGTAAATAGATTCCAAAAAAAGGGATGTACAAATGTACAAGGGGCATACCCCAGGATATTCAACAAGCACAAAGCATAAGGACAAGTGGCAAAGCAAACCACTGAAAATGCCTCAAAAGACCAATAGTACTAACTGGAACAATACCAAGAAACAAACCAAGCAAGTAAAGTCAAGCTAGTACAAAAGAGATTAATCCCATTTTCTAAGCAAGGCTTCGAGGTGGTTGTGATTTTTCCATTTGATTCTGATTTGAGCATTAATTTGTGGCACAAAAATCTTCAACAGGTGCTCTTGAGGTGTAGATGAGTTCTGAAAAGTTTTTTTTTGTTTCTCTCTCTCCAAAGGCCATAGTTGGTAATTCCCAAACAAATCCTGGGTATCATATGTTGAAGCGTTTTCCCCTTCCAATGCTGGATCATCCAAGTAACAGTGTTATCCCAAGGGGTTCCGTTCCAAACGAGATTACATCTCAGCATCAAGTCCTGGCAAATAAAATTGGAGTAATTACTCTCAAAGAAAACGTGATCATGAGAATCCATATATCTAAGGCAAAGAGCACAGGCAAGAGGTCCAGGAGTAAAACTGTAGATTCTATCCTGGGTGGCTAGCCTTCTCTGGATGGCTAGCCATAACATTCTGCCTAGGGGAACTCCCAGAGTACCAAACAAAAGGGTACCAGGGAACAACATGATTAGTGGGGAAAAGGTGGTTCCAAATATGGGAGAAATTAAACTTGCCATTAGGAGAAGTAGTCCAAACAATTTTATCTTGCATAGCAGCAGCCAACAGGTTTATAAAAATTGGACAAAATGACCCAAATTTCATTAAGGCCAATAGAATTTGTAGCCGGCCAAATCCATTCAAGTTGAGAAACAATAGTTGCCACTTTTGCATTAGGAGCTATAGTAGCATCATAGGCAATTCGAGATGTGCAGTTCTCAAATAAAGGCCCACATGGGAGCCAACTATCATGCCAAAGTGAAGTACGTAAGCCATTACCAATTCTATGTTTAATTAAAGGCCTAGCAATACTCCAAAGCTTTAACATATTTCTCCAATACCAGGAGCACTGTGCCTCGACAACTTAAGTAGATCATATTTTTATCAATTTATTTACTTGATGCGAGAGACTTGAATTGTATTAACAAACTTATAGTGATTGTAAATTAAAACCGCTTAAGGAATTGTCACACCCCAAACCCCGCTATTGGAAGAGTAAGGACATGTGGCATTCTAGTTATAAACCGACAGGGGTATAAGGATCTCCCTAAAGAATACAAATGCGAGCAACTATGAAGCTGTAAGGCATAATTACCAATTTCTAGATAATACTATTCATCGTAACGATCAACTCCCAACTGCTAAAAATGCTAAAAAGTCCCTAAATACACCTAACCCAACTAATATCTAAATAGATCAATACATAATACAAAGCTCCCAAATGGCTTCTGATACACCACTCTAAAGAAAAAGTCTCCTTCATGCTAACACTTATAACCTGAAAGGGTGGTAAGTTGTTACGTTAGCTAACATAGCTCAGTGATTGAGCAACTTCTGACCCTTCTCATGATTTTTCATGCAATAGAAAATAAATGCGTAACATAAACGTTGATTTACATAAATCAAAGTACATAGGAGAATTCGAATAAGGATGTCCTATTGCCTCTGCTACACCCGAGCAAAAGGCAAAAGTCGTAATGTTAGAAGCTGAACAAGAAAGTGGTGATGACAAGAGTGTGGATGGTAATGATGAAGAGTTGCATCATTCCATCATTCCTCGTCATCTTTTCACTAGAGAGACGAAAACAAGGATGATTGTTATAGGAGCAATATTTTCCACACTCCTGTTCAATGTAATGGAAGGCTATGTTCTATGGTTAGTGACAGTGGCAGTTGTTCCAATGTTGTCTCTGAGGATGATGTTCGCAAGCTTGGGTTGAAGACAAAGCCACATCCTGAGCCTTACAAGGTGGCATGGTAAACAATAATCTAAAGGTCAATTAAAGGTGCTTGGTTACTTTTTCTATTGGTGGACTTGTTGATAATGTGCTTTGTGATGTGTTTCCAATGAAAGTATAGCATATTTTATTGGGTCGACAATACTTGTTCCTTCAAGAACAAAGACCTTGCCGATTCTGGAGCCGACCTAAAATACCATTACTATAGTCCACACGTTTAAGGAGAAAGGCGCCCACATGGAGGGTGGTAGCTTGGGCACGGTTAGGGAGGAATTATTTTCTTTGGAAGCCAGGAACAGAGGTCCTTATTAACAAGCAAGAGCATAGAACTTTCTGGTCTAAAGGAAAGTGCAAATGGTGAACGAATGTGGCAGCTAGAGGATCTGGTCATTAATTTATCATGTCTTTTTTTGTTTTCAAGGTTCAAAGTCCTTTGGTCTTACTCTTACAAATACATGTTTCATATTTATTAAGTGTTTAGGTTCATGCTTAGATTTTCTAGGTTAATTTTTCAACATGATACATCCTTAACTATGAAGCAAGGACTTTTCGAAACGTCTGCCGAACGTGCACTTATTGTGCACTACGTGCAGGTGCGGCTTGGTTTGCCAAGGATTCTTCTAAATTCTTTTGGAATTCGGTTTGGATTTTGGGTGCGACAAGTGATGATGCCAATTTAAGGAGAGAGAGAGACTATTTTTTGTATGTGGTTCGGCCCTATTAATGAAGGTACCTACGTCCACGTGTGTGTCTGAGCACGTTCACTAGCAGATCACCGGCGGGCCTCGTGAGCCAACAAAGAGGGGCGGCACTACCAGTAATACCGGCCGGGTGTATGCATATAATGGTGAATTTTAGAGGTGCTGTCTAGACTGAAAAGTTGGCGGCCCCTTCAATGGGGGGTGAGAGATCTCTTTTATAGATGTAAGAGACCTACTCATACATGGATAAGGAAATATAATCCTATTGATATAGATTGACATTAATTATGGGGATTTCCTAATTGGATTAGGAAATAGTGTGCACTTTCCATTAGTCTTCTAGCTTGAGTAGGAAACTGCCCGTAATGCTCGGGATACGCCTGTGGGCCCGGATGAGCTGTTCCCGCGGTGGGATGTGCCTGTGCGGTTTTCCCGACCTGTTGGCCGGGTCATGAATGAACCGCTCGGGATGATGAGTAGACTGAACCGCTCGGGCTGATGCTTCTGAGGAGTTGTGCATGATTTGCCTGGGGCATGGACTAGCTGCTGATTTGAACCGCTCGGTCATAAGATAGAGCCAATTTTGGGTGTATCAACTGCCCCCTATTTCTAAGGTTGGCCAGATGCTATATCGGGGCAAGTTTGGAAATGAGTTTGATGTTACTTGCCGCTGTCTGAGTGCTTGTGGAAGCTGCCTCGGGGCTTCTGAGCCTGGTGAGTCATCGGGAACTGGCTGAGAGTTGAGACCCAGCCTAGCTCGGGACCTTTAGGTGCTCGGGAACTGACCGGGAGTTGAGACCCGGCCTAATTCGGAGTCTCTGAGTGCTCGGGAAGTGACCGAGAGTTGAGACTCGGCCTACTTCGGAGTCTTTTTTGCTTGAGTTAGCTCCCAGGATGGTTATCTTTTGCCCGTAAACCTTCGTCAAGGCTGTGGGTAGAAGGATTTTACCATGTTGGAAAAGCCGACCTAAAGCGTATTGCTCTAGGGTCCTTTCCCCAGGATGGTTGTCTTCCGCCCGGCCAGCCTTCGTCAAGACTGTTGGGAGAAGAGCTTAACCATGTTGGTGGAGCCGACCTAAATCACGTTGCTTTAGGGTCCTTTTGCTCCTCTATCGTCGGCCAACCTAGGAGATTTTAGTCACCTCTATCGTCGGTCTGGACCTAAGTGGAGTTAATGTCTCTGAGTACTGTAGGTGCTCGGGTTGTCCAAGATTTTGACTTGATTATCCGCGAGGCCTGTAAATACCCGGTGTGATTACCTGTTTAGTTCACTACGCCATCTTGCCCCCTAAGCTTTCGTTAAGACGAGGGTCTTACAAAGGCTATGATCTGTAGGTAACCGACCTGGAACATGGTGGTTGCAGGGTGTTTTGAAGCTTGCCATCATCAGCCACCTAGGGGGTTTGCTCCCTTCGCCGGTGCCTTGGGCGTGACCCCAAGGTCTTTAGTGCTTGGGTTCGGAGCCCGAGGTCTTTTGAGTGCCTGGGTTCAGAGCCCGAGGTCTTTTGAGATGCCTCGGGGTTAGGCCCGAGGTCTTTGTATGCCTCGGGGTTAGGCCTGAGGACTTTGGAAGGGATCTCTGACAATCGGCGGAGCCTCATGTGGTGATCTGGCAAGTACCACTGTAGTCGGGCTCATCTAGACCGATGGAGACAGGAGGTCGGATCAGGATCATCGGGCTCCAGATTTCTCTGTGCTGGAGGCAAAGTCAGAACTGCTTGATCCTGATCGATGTGAACTGGAGGTTGTGTCAGGGCGGCAGGACTCAGACCACTGTGAACTGGAGGTCGTGTCGGGGCTGCCGGACTCTGACCGCTGTGAACTGAAAGAACTGTCTGAACTCCCGGGCTGATCTCGCTTTCGCTTACTTCTGGAAGACTTGTTGCTGTCTTGGCCGGGGTTTTTGATCTTTAGAAATTCTTCAGTGTTAATGTATTTTCCAACCCTCTCTGCGAGTTCGACCAAGGTTACCGGTCGGTTTCTGTGTAACGACGCGGCGCACTTGGTGTGTTGAACTCCCGAGGAGAAGGCTATGATGGCGATTGTTTCGTTCAGATTGCGGATTTGAAGCTTCTGTTGGTAGAACCGGTCGGTGAACTCCTTGAGGGACTCATTATTCCGTTGTCTGACTGTCAGTAGCTGCATGTCTGGCTTTGGCCGCTCATGCATACCGGTGACCTGGTTGATGAACTGTTTGCTGAGTTGTTTGAAACTGCAGACCGATCGGGGCTCCAAAGAGTAGAACCACTGCATGGCCGGGCCTTTCAAAGTGCTGGGGAAGGCTAGGCAGTGTAGCTTATCGGAGTTGGTGGCTAGGGCCATCTGAGCCTTATAAGTCCGGACGTGGTCGACCGGGCTTCCCGAGCCGTTGTAAGGATCCAGGCGAGGCTGCTTGAATTTGCGCGGGATGGAGAATCTCGTGATCTGGCTGGAGAACGGTGACTCTGTCTCGGTATTGGCTTGATTCTGAGCACGGTTTTGACCAAGCTTTTTGGCCACTCCGTCGATCTGCTTCTGTAAGTCTTTGATTCGAGTTTCCATCCCTTCCCGACCGGTATCTGAGGAACTCATCGGGTTGGTGGAAGAGGCTTCTTCTTCATGGCGGGGTGCTGTCCTCTGGGATCGGGCTCGGCTATGACCTTGGGTAACTGTTAGCCTAGGGACGACTCGGCTCTTGACCGAGTGACCCAGGACTGATTCCCGGGCCATATGCTCCTGCCTTTCCTCTCGGGCAGCAGGCCCACTGTTGACGTCTTTGGCATCCTCAACACGGGACGGGATGGCTCGGGCACGTTGTCTGATCAAGATCAGTTCCCGACCGTACGCAACGTTCCCGGGTCGTTTCCCGGCCACTGGAGGACTGCTTTGCTGGGCTAGCAGGGCTTCGATCTGTTGCTGGATTTGACGTTGGCCCTCTAGGAGTTGTGTGAGGGTCGCGGTGATTTGCTCAGATATGAAACTGCCGCAGCCGGAGGAACATTCCGGTCGGACTGCTGGTCAGCCTTCTTACTCTTTTTCGGTGGCATGACGATCAGTCGAGAGGTTTGTTGATGAGAAGACTTGTCGTTTCCCACAGACGGCGCTAAATTGATGATGCCAAAATTTGGTAAGAGTAAAGTAAGCAATTTAAGGAGAGAGAGAGAGAGACTATTTTTTGTATGTGGTTCGGCCCTGTTAATGAAGGTACCTACGTCCACGTGTGTGTCTGAGCACGTTCACTAGCAGATCACCGGCGGGCCTGGTGAGCCAACAAAGAGGGGCGGCACTACCAGTAATACCAGCCGGGTGTATGCGTATAATGGTGAATTTTAGAGGTGCTGTCTAGACTGAAAAGTTGACGGCCCCTTCAATGGGGGGTGAGAGATCTCTTTTACAGATGTAAGAGACCTACTCATACATGGATAAGGAAATATAATCCTATTGATATAGATTGACATTAATTATGGGGATTTCCTAATTGGATTAGGAAATAGTGTGCACTTTCCATTAGTCTTCTAGCTTGAGTAGGAAACTGCCCGTAATGCTCGGGATCACGCCTGTGGGCCCGGATGAGCTGTTCCCGCGGTGGGATGTGCCTGTGTAGTTTTCCCGACCTGTTGGCTGGGTCATGAATGAACCGCTCGAGATGATGAGTAGACTGAACCGCTCGGGCTGATGCTTCTGAGGAGTTGTGGATGATTTGCCCGGGACATGGACTAGCTGCTGATTTGAACCGCTCGGTCATAAGATAGAGCCAATTTTGGGTGTATCAACAAGTATTTGTTTTGGGTGTGGCATGAGTTCGCCTGGGGCTTTTTGGTAATATTCTTTTAAAACATACGTAGGTTCTTTCATACAACTTTGACAACTTTGGGAGTGTAAAAGACAAGTAAGAGAAATTATTATAGCAAATATGTAGGGTATACCCTTAATGCACTTACAGTTATGTAAACATTAGTGCACTATGTTGATAATGTATTGTCAAAAGCTTAGGGTTGACAATTTGTTTAACCCCTTTTATATTAAACAATAAGAAAAGGAAAAAAAAAATACATATGGGTCCACTAATAGGTAAATAAATAAAAAATAAACCCAAAGAAATAAATAACTATCAATAAGGGTGGGCACTGTTCATTTGGAACATAATTTTCTACGCGACCCGACCCGACCCGAACTTTGTATTACAGATCGGTTACATCGGATTTTTTTTTATTTCGGTTCTATTAATAACCTATCCAAATATTTACTTATGGTTCAGTTATTAGCAGCGAATACGCAACCCGAACCGAATCGAATCGAACTTCCGAAGTTTAATATAATTTTATATATGCGTATAAGTTAAACTTAATCAGAACGTTAAACTTAATCAGAACCCCTCAAATCCTAAAATCCATTGTTCAGCCCCTCTCATTAATTCAGCCGGTTATCGGTATAATTTCTACCAAACCGAGCTGAACTAACCCGAACCAAACTAGTCAATTCGAAACCGAACCGACCAAATGCCCACCCCTAACTCTAAATACTACCCCTCAAGCTAGTATAAATATATCTCTCATGCCCAACTTGCCTAGAATAGTGTGAAACAGTCGACTCCCTATTCCTTTGGTAAGTATATCTGCAACTTGATCACCAGTCTTCACAAAGGGAATGCAAATAGCACCACTACTAAGCTTCTCCTTGATGAAGTGTCGATCAATCTCTACATGCTTGGTTCTGTGATATTGAACAGGATTATGAGCTATACTAATTGTTGCTTTATTGTCACAGTATAGTCTCATGGAATCTGTCTTTTCAATCTTCAAATTCTTCAATAATGACTTGACCCACAGAAGTTCACAAATACCTTGGGCAATAGCCCTGAATTCAACTTCTGCGCTAGATTGTGCCACTACATTTTGGTTTTTTTACTTCGCCAGGTAACCAAATCTTACAAATGTGCAGTACCCTGAAGTGGACAGCCTATCAGTAATTGAATCGACCCAATTTGCATCAGTGCAAGCTTCCACCCTTAGGTGATCATATCTAGCAAAGTATATGCCCCTTCCGGGAGTAGACTTCAAATACTGAAGAATCCGAAAAACAGCCTCTTGGTGTGTCACTCGTGGAGAAATGAATGCATAAACTGACTCACGACATCAACTGCAAAAGCAATATTACGACGAGTATGAGACAAGTAAATAAGCTTACCAACAAGTCTCTGATATCTCCCCTGTCAACCAATTCCCCACTACTATCATCACCAAGTTTCTAATTCTACTCCATTGGTGTATCATAAGCTTTGCTACCAAGCATTCCTGTCTCCTTTAATAAATCCAGGACATACTTCCTTTGGGTAATAACTATCCCATGTTTGGATCAAGCAAGTTCAATCCCAAGGAAGAACTTCAAAGCTTCCAAGTCCTGTATTTCAAACTCAGTGGTCAACTGCTTCTTTAATTTTTCCACTTCCTCCAAGTCATCTCCTGTAAGTATAATATCATCAACATACACAATAAGGGCAGTGGTCTTACCCTGCGGAGAGTATTTGATGAACAATGTGTGATCAACATGACTCTGTTTGAAACCAAACCGGAGCATAGCCTGTGTGAATCTCTCAAGCTAAGCTCTTGGGAACTGTTTGAGGCCATATAGCGATTTCTTCAATCTACACAACTTCTCCTCTATCTTGGAGTCCTCAAAACCTAGAGGAACATCCATCTAAACTTCCTTTTTCCAAATCACCATGCAAAAAAGCATTCTTCACACCAAACTAGTGAAGAGACCAATCTATATTTGCTGCAAGGGAAAGAAGGATTCTGACTGAGTTCATTTTTGCAACTGGTAAAAAGGTCTCCTCATAGTTCACACGATAAGTCTGAGTGAACCCCCCTTTGCTACCAACCAGCTTTGTACATCTCAATTGAACCGTCAGCCTTGTGCTTCATAGTGTACACCCGCTTACACCCCACAGTCCTCTTCCCTTTAGGTAATGTCGTCAACTCCCAAGTGCCACTCTTGTGAAGAGCTTTCATCTCTTCAATCACGACATGTTTCCATTTGGGATTAGCGAGAGCATCCTGTACATGGTTAGGAACATTGGCAGACGAAATTTTGGAAAGAAAGGCTCTAAAAAAAGGGGATAAGTGTGAATAAGACACAAAATTAGTCCACATGATAAGTCTGAGTGAACCCCCTTTGCTACCAACCAGCTTTGTACATCTCAATTGAACCGTCAGCCCTGTGCTTCACAGTGTACACCTACTTACACCCCACAGTCCTCTTCCCTTTAGTAAATGTTGTCAACTCCCAAGTGCCACGCTTGTGAAGAGCTTTCATCTCTTCAATCGTGGCATGTTTCCATTTGGGATCAGCAAGAGCATTCTGTACATGGTTAGGAACATTGACAGAATTTTTTTTGGAAAGAAGGCTCCATAAAAAGGGGACAAGTGTGAATAAGACACAAAATTAGACACAGGATGTTCAGTACAAAACCTAACACCCTTAAGGACAGCTGTGGGAACATCTAAATCATTAGGTTCAAAAGTCAGAGGAATTACTTGAATTGTCATCACTTAGAGAGAATGGCAGTGGGAGTGGAGGAGCAGTAGCCTCTGGAGTCTCTCTTATCTTCCTTTTAGTACATGTCCCCCGCCTGGAATAGAACAACTCCGCATTTTCCTTCGGCCCCTCAACTCTCTCCTTTTTAGGCGCTCTCTCTTCAAATCTCTCTTTTTCAAGCTCCCTCTCCTCGACTCTCTCTTTCTCAACTCACTCTCTCTGTCTCCACCTTAATCATCATAGGTAACATAGGTATCTCTTCACACCTTTGCTCTCCCTGAAGAGATGGCTGAGGGTCAAGAAAGTAGGACTATGACTCGTGAAAGATGACATCCATAGACACAAACCATTTCCTAGATGGAGGATGGTAACACTTATAGCCTTTATGAGTAGGTGAATAACCAACAAACACACACTTGATGCACTGAGAATCGAACTTCCCACGGTTAGGTGCATGATTATGAACAAAACAGACACAACCAAAGACACGAGGTGGAATGGAGGATGTGAGAAAAGGATGAGAAAGGACCTCAAGTGGTGTTTTCTTATTTAGCACACAAGTGAGAAGACGATTAATGAGATGGGCAGCAGTTAAGACTGCTTCACCCCATTATGTGCGAGGGGCATTAACCTGAAAAAGTAAGGACCGGGCAATATTTATAAGATGACGATTCTTGCATTCTGCCACTCTATTCTGTTGAGGAGTATCAATGCAAGAAGTTTGGTAAATAATCCCTTGAGAAGAAAAATAGGCACCCAAACTAGAATCAATATATTCTCCCCCATTAGTTGACCTTAAAATTTTCACTACTGCCCCAAATTGAGTACACACCATTTTGTGGAAGTTTTGGAAAATAGAAATCATCAATAAAAGAAACAAACCATATATAACCAAGTAGTACGGGAGCAATCATCAATAAAAGAAACAAACCATCGATGACCTTTTAAAGACACATTACGAGAAGGACCCCAAACATCAGTATGAATCAAGGCAAAAGGAACTGAACTTTTATTATTATTAGGAGCATAAGAAGCTCCAAAATTCTTAAGCTCTAAAATGTTTGCCAAGTTCACAGGCATCACAAAATATTAGAAAGACCATTATTTTCAACTAGAGATGGAAGCATATGCCTACACAAAGAAAAAGATGGATATCCTAATCTCGTATGCCAAAGTTCTAAGTCTTCAGCTTTATTCTTTGAAACTACTATATGATGAGCCAACTTCTCCCCTTCATCCAGAATGTAAAGGCCATGCTCGTCTTTACCACTACCAATCGTCTTCCTCGTGATATGATCCTGGAACACACAATGGGAAGGAAAAAAGGTTACACTACTGTTTAAATCATGAGTAATGCGACTCAATGAGAGAAGATTGGGGGAAAAACTAGGAACATGTAACACGAAAGTTAAGGGTGAAGGAGGTACATGAATTAGACCTTTCCTAGAAACAGAGGAGAAGATACCATCAGCTATTCTAACTTGTTTTGACCTGAATTAGACACTGTTTTCTTGTTATTTTCATACATTGCAATGCTTATTAGTAGATAGTAGTTTATGTGCTGCTTATTTGCTTATATGGTGTTTATCTAGGAAGCACATACGCTTCTAAGAAGGTAACATATCGCGTGTCGTATCACACACGGATATGACGCTTCACGGACACTTTTCTTGGAGTGTCGATGTGCAACTTGTTTAGAATTTTGTCGTGTCGATGTGTCCGTGCTTCATAGGCGTTTATGCTTATTTCTTTTTTTTTTTTTTTAAATTATTATTCATGTCTTTATTATCCTTACCCCCCCCCCCCCCCCCCCCCCCCCACACCAAAAAAAAAATAAAAAATAAAAAATAAAAAAAAACAAATAGTATAGTTTATAAATAGAATTATATAAAAATATATTTTTCAATATTTTACATAAATTCCTCGCTGCGGCGCACCTACACCCTTGCTTTTTGGAAAATTGACAAATCCCCCGCACCGGTGCTTCCTAGATTGTTGGTCATATGGTACATGTATTTAAGGATGCTTTGTACACATTTTTTGTAAGGTAGGATATGAATGACATGAATGGGTTAAGGTGTTTGTCGAAGGCAAGGGCCTTGTGTGCTCGTTCACCCCCCACCTATCCCTCTCTAGATGTGCACTTTCTCTTCTTGATATTTCTCCTATTCTAACAAGCAAACATGGTGCTCTCCATATATCTAGCAATTAGAATCCCCTCCTTTCTCTTCCAAAACACATCTCATCATTCCCATTCATTCTAAGCAACTTAAACCCCTTATATATTGATACACCCAAAATGGTCAGAGTATCCATTACTCTTGACCGACCATTCTGATCCAGAAGATACAAACCATGCAGTTAACCAGAGACTAACCATTAAAAGCCAGGCCTCCTCAGGCGAAGACCCCGACCTCCAGGCGAAGACCCCGACCTCCAGATCGAGATGCAGTGCTCGGGAAACTCCTCCTCAGCAGAATAGTCCTAGTCTAACTCAGCCAGCTCTACAGCGAGTCCCACACGGCGCAGACTCAGTGACTCCTAAATAAACCACCAACTAAAGCCAGCCTAATCTAGGACTGTTAGGATTTAGGAAAAATAACCTAATCATTCTCCTAAATCAACTAGAGCATCCTACTTGTATTAGGAAACCCTTTGCATTATAAAAAGGGTTCTCCGCCCCTTCCAAAGGGATCCGATTTTATACATCGCTCCCTATAACCCTAGAGCCGGTTTCTTCCTCTCTCTCCTTGAGGCAACGAAATCCTAGGCAGCAAAAGTTTCCCTAGAATACTATAAACAGTTGTGTATGGCAGCCCTTGTTAGTTCCAGTCCATTGTTAGATCATTAAGGCTCCTTCACTAAACTCGGTAAATAGTTTTCTATAGTGGAAGCACTGACACACAAACAACGCGTGGACGTAGGATGCTTAGTTAACATTGTCGAACTACATACAAATCCTCTCTTTCTCTTTACGCATTTATTTCACTGTAAACACCACATCTGACCCGTTTAACAAAATTCGGCATCATCGCGCCGTCTCTGGGAAGCGACAGATCTCCTTTAACAAATGATCTTCGACTGATCACTAGCTAGAAAGCGTGGTCGACGACCTAAGCAGGCCTGAAGTTCTGGCAGTCGTGACGTCAGAACAGATCTCTGCAGCCCTTGCTCAGCTCATTGAAGGGCAGCGCCAGACAGTCACAAATCAACATCCTGGTGGCAAACCAGTTTAACGCCACTCTAATTAACATCACATTAGTGGAGACAGGTGAAGGTCGAGTAACCCCCAGGATCTACCATCCCACACGAGTTAGTCCGACCTATCGGGAGGATGCCCGTGACGTGATTGCCAGCAGGCGAGTCGCTTGGCGTGAACGACGGGAGCGTTTAGCTCGGGAATCTATTTGGGATGCCCCGACCAGGCGCCCGGGCGATCTTAGGAATCAGATCAACCAAAGCCGGGCCCATGCCCGTTCACAACGGATGACTCCGCATAATCAGAATGAAGTTTCAACTGTCAAGTTAGATCATGACAAACCAAACAAGAAGTCATCCAGAGGAGATCACCAGGCGGAGTTCGTCAATATCAACAGCTACCGGTCCTGCCCTGATAATCATCCACTCGAGTCTCGACCACTGGACATCAATGTGGTCTCGAGAGGAACATCGGGTAAAGGGAGCTTGGAGTTAGTTTGGAAGCGACAAGCGCATGCTTCTCGATTCCCATGCGATTCGGAAACCACATAATCAGAATGAAGTTTCAATTGTCAAGTTAGATCATGACAAACCAAACAAGAAGTCATCCAGAGGAGATCACCAGGCGGAGTTCGTCAATATCAATAGCTACCGGTCCTGCCCTGATAATCATCCACTCGAGTCTCGACCACTGGACATCAATGTGGTCTCGGGAGGAACATCGGGTAAAGGGAGCTTGGAGTTAGTTTGGAAGCGACAAGCGCATGCTTCTCGATTCCCATGCGATTCGGAAACCGCCTCAGACCATTCCACGGCGCATCAACAAGAAGACAAACTCGCATTCACCGCCAGTGACCTCCAAGGGGTATACTTCCCTTATGAGGATCCTTTAGTGGTAACAATGTCCTTCGCTAACTATCCGGTCAAAAGGGTGGTGGTGGACACTGGTAGCTCCTTGGATATACTCTTAGTTGGGTCATTCGACCAACTTGGTATCCCTAGAGCAGATCCGTGCAGTCACCATGCCCTCGATCAGGTTTAATGGAACTAGTACGCAACCGCTCGGAGAGATTGAACTACCAGTCCTGCTGGGTACCTACCCCCAACAAATCTCAACCACTAAGCAGAATCTTGTCCCGACCAGAAACGTCCGGGAGATTGGTAAAGTGGGCCTTCAAATTTGGAAGAGTTTCAACTATGAGCCCAGAACAACAATCAATCCCAACTTGGGTATTATACATGGATGGCTCCTCCAATAATCAAGGAAGCAGAGTCGGGCTCATCCTAACAACACCGAGATTCCGATCGAGTGCGCTCTCAGGTTCGGTTTCAAAGCCTCCAGCAAGGAGGCAGAATATGAGTCGCTTATGGCAGGGCTACAACTAGCCATATCTATGGAAGCTTAGTAGGTTCAAGAATTCAGTGACTCACAACTGGTGGTCAGCCAAGTGCTTCAAGAATATGAGGCCAAAGAAAGACAATGTGATGTTCTACTTAAAACTTGCCAGGGAGGTAATCAACAAACTGAAAGGCCTTTCCATCACTCATATCCCAAGAGAGCAAAACACTAAAGCAAACAAACTAGCCTGACTAGCCTCGTCTCAAGAAACCGAGCTCTTCGAAATCAGAGTACACTACCTTCCCGAGCCAAGTATTGCGCATCAAAACAGCGAAGAGGTTTGCCCAATAGGCCCATGTCCCAGCTGGATGGAACCAATCATCACAGTCCTCGAGAGCGGAGAACTTTCGGCTGACAAAACAGAGGCAAGGTGCATCAAACTCAGAGCATTCAAGTACCACCTCGTCAATGGGATTCTCGACCCAAAAGACCACCCTATGTGGCAAAAGACCTCGGTCTGCCTGAGGTTATCAAAGGACCTCGGTCCGACTGGTCGAGGCACCAAAAAATCTCGGTCCGCCGAGGCACCAAAAGACCTCAATCCGTCTGACTGTGGCACCAAAAGACCTCGGTCTGCCCGAGGCAAAAGAACTGGGTCGCCCCCAGGGAAAACACTTGGGTCGTTCCCAAACAATAGATCTCGGTCACCCCGAGGCAACCTCTAAGGTCCAGGCCCACAATAGAGGTACTCCCTCTGAGGTTGGCTCACAATAGATGAATCAAAAAGACCACAACATGTGGCGAAAGACCTCGGCCGCCCGAGGCACTCCACTTAGGTCCAGGCCTACAATAGAGGTACTTCCTCTTAGGTCGGCCGACAATAGAGGAGCAAAAAGACCCTAATATGCACAATTTTAGGTTGGCCTACCCAAATAGTTCTTTCACTCTACCGCTGCCTTAGCAAAGGTTTGGGGAGCAGAAGAATAACTGATACTGGGGGCTAATTTCAAAAGACTTGGTAGCACCTGAGTGCTAGCTCTTGGGTAACTCCCAAGCTCTCTAGGCTCTCTAATGGTTAAGCGATTTTTAAGTCTTGACTCCTAGATAACTCATTCAAACCACACCCTATACGGAAATTTCATACTTCGAGCAAGCAGAAGATTTCCAAGCTTGGCTCGACACAAGCCCAGTTCAAGCCTTGGAAATGGGGGGCAACTGATACACCCAAAATGGTCAGAGTATCCATTACTCCCTACCGACCATTCTGATCCAACCTACTCGAGGTCCTGGCCAGAAGATATAAGCCACACAGTCAACCAGAGACCGACCATTGCAACCCAGGCCTTCTCAGAAGAAGACCCCGACCTCCAGGTCGAGATACAGTAGTGCTCAGGTAAACTTCTCCGCAGCAGAGCAGCCCTCGTCTAACTCAGCCAGCTCTACAACGAGTCCCACACGGTGCAGACTCAGTGACTCCTAGATAAACCACCAACTGAAGGCTAATCTAGGTCTGCTAGGATTAGGAAACAATCATCCAATCACTCGACTAAATCAACTAGGGCATCCTACTTGAATTAGGAAACCCTTTGCATTATAAAAAGGGTTCTCCTCCCCTTCCAAAGGGATTCGATTTTCTACATCCCTCCCTATAACCCTAGAGCCGGTTTCTTCGTCTCTCTCCTTGAGGCAACAAAAACCCTAGTCAGCTAAAGTCTCCCTAGAATATTATAGACAATTATGTATAGCAGTGGTTATTAGTTCCAATCCATTGTTGGATCATCAAGGCTCCTTCACTAAGCTCTGTAAACAGTTTCCTACAGTGGAAGTACTGACACACAAACCACGCGTGGACGTAGGCTGCTTAATTAACAGCGCCGAACCACATACAAATCATGTCTCGTTTTCTTTACGCATTTATTTCACTCTAAACACCACATCCGACCTGTTTAGCAAAATCCTGCATCATCATATATCTTGTACCAAGCCAAAATCCCAATTTCCTCATCTTAAAGCCCACCACATAAGCCATAACCAGCAGCTTTTTTGAATCTATCCTGCATCAATATTACTTGTTCCTTGTTTATTTTATTATTAATTTTTTGGTTGTCTTTTTTCTAAATTAGTATCCTGCTCAGTGTTGCATCACGTGGAGGAGGTTAGCAATGATATGATCTAAACAGATAATCATAAAACTTAAGAGGGCTAAATTACTAATTTGTTGCGGGTTCTGTTGAATGGTTAATTTGTTATCATTTTATGTGTTTATATGAGCCATAAATACTGGGGAAATGAGTTACTTTAAGAATATGAACTTTAATATCTCAATATGATGTTTTTAGAGCAGGAAAGAATTTTGAACTTCAATACTCGACGTACAAAGAGAAACATGGGAGTGTAATATTCACCAATTTTCCGGAAAAACATGGGGTGTAATTCAGTCTAAAATGTTATTGTGAAACCAGAAGCCAGGTCTGAGAACAAAATTTAGAAGTCAGGGTAGTAAAATTCAATGATGAGTTTGTGATGAACTTCTGGTTATACAGAATTAGCTTTAATGGCTCTGATAGGTTCTCTTCGTGTGTACAGAAAATGATGGAACAATTTTTTTTTTCATTTGGTGGGCATGGAGTCCAGGCTACATTTGCATTTGCGCAATTTTATTTAGCGTACTATGAGTCTCTATCCTTTCCATCTTGATGAGCTATTCAATATCTGCTCGAGCTATTCAATATTGACCAATCTTTTCCACCTCCCTTAATTTTTTTCAAGCTGTTTTTGACTGATATATAAGTTAATTGAATAGTATTAATTTCCTCGCTCATTTTGTGTTTCTTATGCAGATGGCATTAAGTTTTATCTACATAGTCAGCCCGGTGGATATTATTCCTGAAGGTATGTTTGATTATGTAATTTATTGACATAACTATTGGTATATTTCAAGGCTGTCTTAACAATAGGGCCAAAAAGGCCCGTGCATTAGGCCCTCAAATGTGAAGGCCCCATAATAGTAGAAACACTTTTATTTTACATAGTCTATCTGAAAAAGTTTAGGCGCAATTCTAGCAAAATTAAATTCTTGTCATCATTAGTTTTCCACTTTTAAAAGCAAGTTTTGAGAGAATCAAAGAGAAGAGAAGAGAACTTCATTAAGAGAAGAAGAAAAGAAGAGAAGAAAAGAGAAACGTAAGGTTCTCTTGTTTATTTAGCTTTTATAAGAGAAGAGAAAGTATGTAAAATTGATTTACTTTTTTACCCTCTATTAAATAATGGTAATGACACTTTGCAACAGCAAAGGGTATGTTGGAATAAGATTAAACATTCGGGATATATTTGTTATTATATTTACATTTTATTATGGTTCTGTCATCTTCTCTTCTCTCCTCGGTCTCTCCGATTTGGAGAGGACTAAAATTGAGTCCTTTTTCTCCTCACTTTCTCTCCGGTTCTCTTCATTAATGTTCTCTTCTCTCCCAACTTAACTATCCAAACGAGAGAACTGGAGAGAAAGTGTTCCCTTTCTATTCTCTTCTCTTTGGTTCTCTCAATCTAAACGGAGTGTAAAAGGAGTCAACTAAAAACTAGTATATAATTTCTGCCATCCCCCCCCTCTCTCTCTCTGCAGAACCTCTTTATCCTTTTTAGCTGGGTATTTCTCTTCTTCTTTAAGTTTTGGCGAAACCTGACTTTAAAAACCTGGTTTGTAATTTTTACTTCAAAAAATGAACAAAAATAAAAAAAATTGGATTTTGAATAAAAAAACTATAATGTATTAAAATAGAGAAGGCCCTGTTTAAAATTGTGGCTATTGATCATGTTGTCTCGAGATAAAAGGCCCCATTTAAAATTGTGGCTTTTGGGCTCATATTGTTTCGAGATGGCCCTGGTTTATTCAACTATAGTTTGTTATATTTTATTACAGACTTGCTCGGTTAGAATCTCCATCTACTTAAAATATTTTTCCCACAGGGATATTGGGAATCATTGGTCTCCTGGATGATGCCATTATAGCGCTCATATGCTTCCTACATGTTGCTGCACTCTATCGGTCAGCCTTACTTCTCCGACATGGAGGTAGGGAGCACTGATTTGCTTGAACCTCAAATATTGTTTGGGAGAACGTTTGGGTTGATACATTGCATGGATCACACAATAGAAGAGAGACCGATGGATTTTGTTGTGTGATCGGTGGTGGCCTGGCGTGTAATTAATTGTATTTGCAAAAGACAAACCATGAAGACATAATGAGCCCCAAACTAATTATTGTAGTCAAAATGGGAATAGTGGCCGATGGGAAAATGCCCGAGAAGAACTATGGCATGATATTTGGCAAGTCTTCATTTTACCAAGTGAGTCAAGTGACCAAGCCAAGTGGCCCACCAATTATCAATCATTTCTTTTATATTGGCATTGGGCCAAGAATGGCCATCGGCCATGAATGGAACTTGTGATTCATTTTTGCTTGTTTGAATGCATTAGCTTGATGCTTTCGCCAAGGCAAACAATGGTCCCACCAACTAATGATTACATTTATTTTAGAGTAATGATAGGCACACAACGAATTGCACAAACGTGCAACACATGGTTAGACCTTGTGCTGAAAAGCATGCACACCTTTTTGTGTGTACAGGCTATTTAGCACACGGTCCAACCCTATACTGCACGTTTGTGCAATTCATTGTGCAATTCGTTGTGCACTTATCATTATTGTTCTTTTAGATTGGTATTGCTATTAAACCAAGAATGGTATGAATATCTGAATGGTAGTTAACGATGCCTTTCCAAGATGAGTAATATTTGGGGCACTAACAATATTCACTAACACTTACTAACACACTCTATCTCTCTCCTAGTGGTACTGTAGGGTCCGCAGTGGACCCCGCTGTACTACTAGGAGAGAGATATAGTGTGTTAGTAAGTGTTAGTGGATGTTGTTAGTGCCCCTAGTATTGCCCTTCCAAGATAGACTCTTCCAACCACATTGTCTTTTTTACATTTCAAATACCTATGTGTTTGGGTATTTTAACATTTGGTCTGGATGGCATGTGCTTTTTAGTTCGAATGTTCAACATTCATTCGATCATGTCTAGCACCTTTTACCAAATGCTTTCAAATAATCGGTCATGTGACAAAATACATATTTTGGGTGCAAACACACGGGTATCGTACATCCAGATAGCCATCTCATACTCACATTTAGTTCTACAAAAATACTAGGATATGTATCGTACATCACATGCAACAAATACTAGGATATGTATATTATTACATCACATAAGAATCTTGAAATAGAAAATCAAATAGGAAAAATATTATTCATAACAACTAAGTCAAGTATCACACAATGTAAAAAGGAAAATGTCACGCCCCGCAGTAGCAAAATAGAGAAAATAAATTCCTTTTTTGGATCCGTAGGCCATGACAGTTGAAAGTCACCACATTGTCCACGACCAAAGTCGAACCATCAGAGAAATGATTCAAACCACGCATTTGGAAGTTCTAAGTTCGATATATAAAACCAAAGTTATATACTAACTATTACAACGCATAAGTATTGCAGAAGTATAAATAAAGTATTACGGCAACATACGCCGATAATAAACGTAACTATTTCAGAAGTCTCTAAACATAAACACGAGCTAACTACGGCACAACTTCCAGCCTTCAGTTTGCGTAGTATTCAGCACCGGCATAGTCTCCATCATCGTAGGCTCCATCCTCGTGACCCTTGTCCATGTATGCATCACCTACATACTCATAACCCTGGCCAGCTAGACGTCGAATATCCAGCGGCATAAAACGCCGCCAGCTACGAAAGTTGAGTGAATGCAAATACTAACAGAGTATCTACAGATATGTAGCATATAACAACATCAATAAAAAGGATCATCTCATCGTTCGTATGCATGTATGCACCAACCCAATATCTAACAACGGACATCGTCCCAAATCTCCCAATACATAACATAGACTCTTGGGTCCACATTAATCAGACACGTAGTCCCATACCTACGGTCTGTTCACTCCTGACACGCAGTCCCATATAATCTAGCCAAACGCCCCGATATACTTTGGCCAACACGCCCCTGATACATCCTGGCCAACACGCCCAATTCTTTACTCTGGCCAACTCGCCCAATATGTTACTCTGGCCAACTCGCCCAATATGTTACTCTGGCCCAATTCTCTGGCCAACTCGCCCCATATGTTACGCTGGCCAACTCTATCATATATTGATTTGACACGAAGTCCCGGTCCTATCCCAGCACCTGGGATTCCACACTCAACATCATACGGTCTTAGCGACCGCATTCACGCGCACCCATAAATAGTATCAACCTCTGCGGTCGACATACCCACCAATATGCACGTCAGCTTCTTAATCTCGTTATTATCTCATATATATCAAAAGCATATAAAAATACAAGAAAAATACAGGGTAATACACATAACAACATTCAAACCAAAACTAGAATGGAATATTAGACATCGTGTATGATTCTAGTAAAAATAGGGCACAGGGGTATTTTGGTCATTTTCCAGTTTATAAGTCAGGATCCGAAAACATAAAAGTTACGTGAGATCAAATAAATAAGTATTCATGTTGTAAGTTAAGAGTTTTCGATCCCCGTTAAGAAAACATCTTGATTTCAGTCGATTTAAGTGAAAATAGATCACAAGGGTATTTTGGTCATTTTCCAGTTTTGTACGTCCACAACCGAATTTATAAAAGTTCCGTGAGATTAAATAAATAAGTATTCATGTTGGAAGTTAAGAATTTTCGATCCTCATTAAGAATCCATCTCGATTCCAGTCGTATTTGAAAATACCAGTTTATCGTATTTATGCCGTACTTATCTAAATACGTAACATAATACGTATAAGTATCACATAATTAATATAAATCATAATCATAATCATAATCATAATCATAATCATGTGTTCATAACAAAGTGTAATATAAATAGCTGAGTGAGTTGGAGACTCACCTAAATTCGCAGAATAATAATGCCGAGAAAACCCGAAGAATCTTCGAATATAAAATTCCGGCTTCAAATAGCGTTCTTGGTGTTCTTGGTGTATTATGTGTGTTCTTGGTGTTCTTGGTGTTTGTGTGTGTGTTCTTGGTGTTTGTGTGTGCATTGGGATAACTTCTCAATCTCATAAGTCTAAGGATAAATGTAATGGAATGGTCCCATATATATAGGAACCAAGGAGGGACCTCACCTTGCAATTACCAAGAGTTAAAGGATCAAAGGATAATTATTTCCTTAGGGCCATGTTTGGTTGGATGAGCAATAAAATCATAACTGGTCCAAATATACCAGATATTCACAAATCTGCTAAATTTCTGTTTCTAAAAATTTTGAAAATTTATAATCGAGTTCTATAAATACTGAATATTATAATAACAACATAAAAACACTTATTCATCTTGGGAAATAAATATTTAAAAATAGCGGGTATTACAGAAAATCACACAAAATAAACTTAGGAAAAATCATCTAATCAATTAGCAATTAATCAAGTTTTCATACATAAGAGGGGACATTTTAATCCAGAATAGAAAATATGCTTAGCAAACTAGAATGAAATGCATGTTGATTTTGAGAAAAGAGGAAACCTCAATCCCGGAGACGAACGAGAAAGGAAAATTTGATATTGGGGGAGCATGAAACGGGTTACCAATCTCATTCCCTATGATCCTCTTGGATTGGGAGTCACAAAGACCCACAAACTTGCATGAATGCAATGTAATGAGCCCAGAATGTGTAAGGTTATAGTGTGCATGCGTACACGAATTTCCTAAGGTAGCATGGAAGCATGAGGTATGTATGAATGGATGATGAATGACATGGTAGAATGCAACCAAATATCAAAAAATCTCAATCATCGAACATGGACTAATTAGGATGCATGTATGTGTCAAATCAAGACTTAGGAGTCCAAATGTGCTTATTGTGAATAGTATACAGAATGTCATTATCATTTTGTAAAAATGGAAACAAGAGGTTAGGGGAATGTTAAATTCATGAAAAATTAATAGGGATCATCCTCAATGGAGGTACACGTAGGAAAAAGTCAAACTATATTTAGAGTTACAGAATGAGAGAAATCAATCAAACAATGGAGGTTGTTTAGAAACAGAGACTGTACTATCGACTGAAATGTAGAAAATTTTTAGAAAATGCATATGAAACCTCTAAGGCACCCAAACATACAGAAAGTCCCTTAACACACTGAAGTTTAAGGTAAAAATATTTTTGGACCACACTTAATGGAGAAATCTTCTAAAATAAATGCTTAAATTCAACCCTACATACTGTGATAGAAAGACAGAATGTTTTAAAAGAGAGTTTGAGTCATGTAGGTGCACTTCCAAGCTTCTTATATTTAAATCGAAAATCATGGGTATACTTTGATGAGTTTGGAAGATTTTTCAAATGGTTTCATCATCATTCATTGAGTATTGAACTCAGAATATCATTTTGAAGTTACCTTGCTAACTATTTGGGAGTTTTTTGTGAAAACAGGGTTTTAATCTTTAGAAACCAAAACTTGGGGTTTAAGAGGGGTTTTGAAATAAGAACTTTGAATAGTGATTTTCAGCACTTTATGGATGTATTACAACCACTTGGAATGTCGTCTTGGAACTCAAATCAAAAGCTCACAAAGAGCCAACAATCGAAGTTTTCATTAGGAAATCATCATCAAGGATCAAGACATGTGTGTGTGTGTGTGTGTGATCTAGATGACAAGGAAATGATATAAACAAAGAAAACAAAATAGAAATGAGGTAGAGAAGAGATGAAAAATATGAGGACAAATGAAAATAAAATCGAAATAGAAATGATGTTGAGAAATAGAGAAGATAATAATATCAAGAAATGAAAAATAGAATGGGGTTGAGGAAGAGAATGCAAGAATGTAAAGAAAATAAATATAGAGATGAGGTTAAAAAAGAATGCAAGAATGTAAAGAGAGAGAGAAAAAAAAAAGAAAAAGAAAAAGAAATGGGATTAGAGAAGAGATTGAGCAATGACAAATAAACAATAGCAATAATCAAATGGATGATCATCTAGTATGGTACTCCTCTGATAGTTGTGGGTGTATAGACATGGAAGTCACTCCACAATTCTCCAAAGCTCAAGAACAAATAAAAAAAAGTGTATGGATGATTGAAGACAAAATAGTTTTGATGAAAACTAATCAAGAAAACTCAATTTTGATTGAAGAATAAATGAATTACTAACTCCCTTTCTCTCTTCTCTCTCTATCCTAACCCACAATTTCTCTAAAGTTTCCCTTAAGATATATCTAAGCTTCTCTTCTCTCTTTCAAAGTGGAAGCAAATGGTCTTCATTTATAGGCCAAGATGGGGGTGTAAATGGGGTTTAAAAAGATTCTAATTGGTCCAAAATTGTTGGGAATCAAAACTATGTCGTTTTAAGTTTACAAAATTACCAAAAATCCCCAAAAATAAAAATGAAAATTTGGGGTCGGGGAGACCAATGCCATGACAGCAGTGGACCTGTGCCACGGCGCCACTTGCCTATGCCGTCGTGGCATTCGATTCCTTTGACACCGAATTTGCATTTTGTGTTGGCAGTATGCCCTCAAACTATTACTCTATGTATGAGACATTGATATTTTAATATATAGATATCAGTTTTACATTTCATTATGTATGTTTCTTTCATGAGATGATTGTTAATCCTTAAATATAATAGTAAGTAATTCGTGTGTGTATGAGATACATATAAGTGAGATACGAATTACTATTCTTTGATACTTAGAATTTGTCATAGTGGATGATGAGACTAGATATCTCATCAGATTTACACTGTAGCATGATTAACTAACATTAGATGGAGTGATGAATCTCAATCACTAGAGTGTAGCTCTTAGTTGATATGCTAGTGCTTGTAGTGTATTGACGGACCTGAGCTTTCCCGTTGACACTTAAGGCTGTCAATAATCGATAGGAACTCATAACTTGTATAAGGTACGTGTTCTCAATCTTGAGACGATTATGAACACAGATTGTGGATATGGCTGCTTTGACTTACCAATCAATGATGTCTTAAAGATTAACACCTGGGTATCTTGGGTATGTCATGTTCATAGGGTTGTGAACATTTATTATCAAGATAGAATCTACCCTCTAATATAGAGTAATCATTCCCTTGAGAATGTCACCAAGTTGATTATTAAGAACTGCAGTCTTGTTGATAAGTAGTTATCAACATGTTTGGTGAATGAGACTCAAGGAATACAAGAAGTAATCATGATTCAAGTTGACAGTAACCGTTTATCCGACTACTAGGGGTGGACACGAGCCAAGCCGCTCAACAAGGGCTCGTGGCTCGGCTCGCCCAGAGCTCGGCTCGGCTCGGCTCATATAATAAATGAGCCAAGCTCGAGCTTGAATAGCAAGCTCGTTTAATAAACGAGCAAAGCTCGAGCACAATTGGGCTCGGCTCGATAAGGCTCATGAACAGCTCGGTTAAGGCTCGTTTAGTAGGCTCGTGAAAAGCTCGTTAAGAGGCTTGTTTAAGTGCTCATTAAGAGGCTCTTATATATTAATAATATATGTCTCGACTAGGGGTGTACACGACCTAAGCCATTCAACAAGGGTTTGCGGCTCGGCTCAATAATAGCTCAACTCGTATAATAAATGAGCCAAGCTCGAGTTTGAACACAATCGTTTAATAAATGATGCTCGGCTCGATAAGGCTCGCGAACAGTTCGATTAAGGCTCTCTTTAATAGGTTTGATGACTTGTTTAAATATATATATATATATGATAATTATAAAATTATGATATATGTATAATGCAAAGTATTTGAAATTGAAAGAACATTATATATATATGTGATAATTATAAAAATATAATATATGTATAATATGAAGTATTTAAAATTGACATGCAACGTCCAAAAATATATATATATACACACACACACATATATATGTGTGTCAACTGTCAAGCATTGAGCTTGGTCCGTGGATTTTGATTGATAACTTAAACTTGTTACTAGGGGTGTACACTAGTTGAGCCGCTCAACAAGGGCTCGAGGCTCGGCTCGATAATAGCTCGGCTCGGCTCGGCTCGATAATAAACAAGCCAAGCTCAAGCTTGAGCAGGATGCCAGCTCTTAAAGCTCGGCTCGAGCTCGGCTCGAATTCGAAAAGCTCGGCTCGAGTACAGCCCTACCGACTACCTAAATATGATTACGAATACTGACGATAGAGGGACATTAGTACACCATGCAAGTCTAGTTATCGCTTCGGATATGTTCTTTTGCGTTGGAGTTCAGTTATCGTTTTATAGTGGAGTAAACGTTAACTGACCAGTTGGTTAATTTACTGATCAAAGAGTTTGGTTATGGGAATTAACAACTGGTCTGAGCCAACAATAAAAAGCCTAGGAGGTCCCACTCTTAGCTCCGTTAGGATGCTTGGAAAGGCACATGAGGATCTTGTTAAGACAGGCTCGGTCGATCGATTGAAGTCTTGGCAGGTTCGATCGATCGAAGCCACTTCGATCGATTGAACGTAAGGTCGGTTATGGGAATCTATAAATAGGGCAACTGCATCCTGAAAAAAGAGTTTGTCGTTTTTATAAACCAAAAGCTACATAAACTATTTTAAGGTTCCCAAACCTACTCCATCCTCTCTATTAGGGTTCCCACCAACCCTAGCCTCTCCGAGAGCATCCGTAGGAGTCATAAGAGTGAAAACCATCTAGTGGAGGCTGCTGGAAGTCAGAGATTTCAGAATTGGGTTCAAGACCGCGAGGTATAATTCTTGTCCCCTCTCTTGCACGCATCTATAAAATTAACAAGTAGTAGATCCGGGCTACCAATAAAGTTTTTGAAACTTAATCTTTTCGTTGCGCGTTTAAAATAATCTTTATACCTGTTTTTCCTACAATTGGTATCAGATCCTCGTTTGTTTGGATCTATAGATGTGTTTTGGAATACTAGTTTTAATTTGCATGTTGATTTTAGAACTTTTTTCAAAACTGCATCATCGCAGATTTGTTTCTGCAGTGTTCTTGCAACAGAATACAAATATGTGATTGCATTGGATGGATGGTGGGTTCGATCGATCGAAGTATGTTCGATCGATTGAACCTTGCTATTCTTAAGCGATCGAACGGGTTTCGATCGATCGAACATTATTTTTGTTCGATCGACTGAATGTGTTCGATCGATCAAGATCGATTCTCTATCCATATATTCTTTTCACAGTCTTAAAAGATTTTAAAATTATTTACTTTAATTTTAATTTTTTTCTGTAAATTTTTTAAATCATTATGTGAAATTGAAAGTTCAATCGATTGAACTGTGTTCATTTGATCGAAGTTTCGATTGATCGAACCTTTGTCAATCGATCGAAGTGTGACAGAGAACTGAGATGCTGTTTTAAGTTCTAATTCAGTACGTAAAGAGTTTATGTAATGTGTGAATCAATTAGGGGTTCCAATAGATCATATATTTGTCGTATATGCGTAGATGTGTAAACGATTAACCTTTTTGCAGCAAGTTTAGTCCACTATCTCCCATGGCACCAAGTACTTTTAAATTTTTGTATTTGATTGTTTGAGATTGGTGTATAATGGTTTGGTTTTAAGGCATGTGTAAAGGGCGCTGTGACTTCAATCCTACGAAAAGGAGGGTCGTACCAGTTTCCCTAGCCTTTTATTTTATTTTATTGTTGCTATTTCTTTTTCTAGAAAAATTGTAAGCTTCGAAAGAAGTATATGTTCAATGTAATAGAATTAGGAAGCCCATGAAGATGGAGCGAGAAGCCGTTTTCCATGAAGATGGAGCCGGAGACGATCAAACCAAGAAGGAGGTTCTATGGAGATAGAGCCATGGGAGATAGAGACACATGAATGCCTTTATTTTCATTTTAGTTTTTTGTTTTATGTGCTTGGTTTGTGATTGGCATTTAATTATATTGTTACTACTTGCATGTACGTAAAATAAGTTTTCTAAAATAAAATTCAAAAAACCATTTCAACGCATTAGTAAACATTGGATGTTTATGGGTAATGTATGGAAACAATTTTCCCAAAAGCAAAATCCTTTTCTATCAAATCTAGTGGGAGAGGGTTTTATTTATAACACCCACGATCTTCCATTAACGGTTCATTATAAGATGAGTAGTGCATTCTGTGTCACCTCACCTGGGGTGATCATTCCATACGGAGGGTACACTACTCATTGGTTACAAGATGTGAACTTCCTATGGATATGATCAATCCGACGTGTTAGAGGGTGACCACCACACAGAGGCGCTACTTGAGGCAGTTGTGATTGGATCCTAGTTAATGGTACACACTAGCTAAGCTATAGATAAGGGATCCCACA
The DNA here is from genome assembly GCA_033977485.1 of Hydrangea macrophylla. Classification (NCBI taxonomy): domain Eukaryota; kingdom Viridiplantae; phylum Streptophyta; class Magnoliopsida; order Cornales; family Hydrangeaceae; genus Hydrangea; species Hydrangea macrophylla. Next base: position 82,307,931 of record CM066994.1, read on the forward strand.
CGGGGCATTATTCAGAAACTTAGAGATCAAATAGGTTCGGGAATCATAACTTGTTTTGCAAGAGTTGCAAAGTGGACAAGTCATGATTAATCGAAAGATCGAGTATTGACCACTACACGGAGGCTTTACTTTTTCGTTTTGATATTCCGGCGACTTTGTTTTTTAATAAGAGTTTTAAGAATTCTTTTATTTCAAGACTGTCAAATTCTGATATCCATATTTATTTTGTTTTTTGATTTTTTCAGTAAATCATAATGTCTGGATCTGTAGTCCACTTGCCACTATACTCATGTAATACCTGTAATTTTCTTTTCATTAAATAATATTAGTTTTATTTTTTCAAATTTCTGTATTGGACCGACTATAATATGATTATGTTATTTTAATTGCGTGACGGTTTTGACGTGTTGTAGTATTATTAATTGGACTGTAATAATCGTACCGACTCGACCGTAATAAGGCTCAGCTTAGTCACGTACCCTGACCCGGACATTAGAAATAATAAAAGTTTGCACATAAATCGAGATCGACACGTATATCGAGGAACTTATGCACACAAATCGAGAAAGTAGCACACAATCTGAGGTGGGCCCCATATGGCCGACCACATGGCAGTCCATGTCACCTCTTGTGACACTTGTCCACATGTTGGACATGTGTCCTAGTATGCAAGCATGCATGGAGACACATGTCTCTCCACCATTTCTGTATAAGCACACCAACATGCAAGCATTTTACTCTCTTGTTCTCATAATCAGCACATATAGAGTTAGAGAGATTTCGTAGATAAATTTCATAGAGAGAGAGAAGAAATATAAGAAGCTTCCACCATAGAAGCTTAAGCTCAAGCTCCTTAAGCTCAAATCCTACATTTAAACTAAATTTCAAGTATTGGTGAGTTTACTAACTTACTTTAGAACATATGTAGTATGTAGTGATGTTTAGTAAGAGCTTGATGTTGCTATTTTGAGAATTCCATGCCATGCAAGACAAATCCTTAAATCTGATAAACTGAAACTTTCAGCTGAACATAGTTTAGTAAAATGAACGCTTGGAGTAGCTCCAAAATCTGAATTAGGCTAGATTTTTTTGTGAAGAAAGTTAACTCATTTATCTACAAATAAATCTTCTATAGCTCAATCTAGAAATCACTCCTTCATAGGTGAAATGCATGTACAACGCAGTGTTACAAATCTAGGAAATAGAAACTTTCAGCAGAACATAGTTTAGTGAAATGAACGTTTAGAGTAGCTCAAAAATCTGAATTAGGCTAGGTTTTTGTGTGGAGAAAGCTAAATCATTTATCTACAAATAAGTCTTCTATAGCTCAGTCTAGAAATCACTCTTTCATAGGTGAAATGCATGTATAACGCAGTGTTATAAATCTGGGAAACACAAACTTTCAGCAGAACATAGTTTAGTAAAATGAACGTTTGGAGTAGCTCAAAAATCTGAATTAGGCTTGGTGTTTTTGTGGAGAAAGCTAACTCATTTATCTACAAATAACTCTTTTGCAGTCTGGTCTAAAAATGAATCCTTCATAGGTGAAAGTCATGTACAATGCAGTACTATAAATCTGGGACAGAGTAGTCCGAAAATATAGAAATGTCTAAGTAAAATAAATATTTTGAGCAGCTCAAAAATGTAATTGAAGCTAGATTTTTCTGTACATGAAGATGATCCAAATACCTATAATGTTCTAGTTTTGAGTTTGATCTACAAAGCAATTTATCATGCCCAAATAAATCATGTTGTTTCAGTCAACACAGTGAAAATGTATCCTGGCAGATTTTGTAGCTTTTTGTATGATGTTTTGTATATGCATGGTGTTGATCGTTGATGCTAGTTTTCTGGTACATGTGTTGTTATAAAAATCTTGTGCTATGGTAGTGCTATCGCGTAGATGAGTATGTTAAGGGTTTCATCTATATGTTTATTGGTATTAAATCCATGTTATAAATCTATGAGCTACGTGCTATGTTTTCCATTGTTATGAATATAGTTTAATGACCGTTGAAAGTTCATACCCAAGCTTTAAGTTTGTTGTACAACACGATTATTGCGTTGATAGTGATTGGGTAAGTTCTCATCGTATGTATATTATGATATAAAATAGAATGACGGATGTATAAACGTAACTTCGAAAGTATAAATGGATGTTATTATTGAACTAAACTACGAAACGTACGAACGCGTAAAATAACGATAAAACTTTCAATAACAGATTTTATGCGAATAAGGGACGTTGAGCTTCATTTCTCATCGTGTGACTTCCGGTCAAAGTTGATTCGTAAACTTTCGTGTCATGTTCGGATATTTCTTGCAGAGTTAGTCCTTCGATAATTCCATGGAGACGATTGGGGAGTTGTGAAATGTTTTGTACCTTGGTCTGAGGATCGGCATGACGTGTTCGGTTAAGTGCGGATGACCTGAGGATCGTCATGACGTGTTCGATCAAGTGATTGACTATATTCCACACCCTTGGTAAGAGGATCGGCATGACATGTTCGGTTAAGTTCGGGTGTTCTGAGGATCGTCATGACGAGTTTGATCAAGTGACTGTTAATATCCCGCATTCTTGATCTGAGGATCGTCATTACGTGTTCGGTCTTATGGGTGACCTGAGGATTGTCAGTGACGTGTTCAATCAAGTGATTCATTGTCAAGTGTTGTTCTTTCTTGACCTGTAAATGCGTTTGGAGTTGAGTCTTCTTTCAGTCAATGTTGTTGGTCAGTTCAGTTTTGGGCTAAGCTTCGAAGGGTATGGTTGGGTTTGAACGAGACATGGTTCTGAGAATAAGAGATGATGAAAAACTTACCATAGTGGTGGTAACCTTAAGGGTACCCTCACTTAGCTTAACCACTAACGTTGTTTCATGCCGCTGGACCATCCATGTCCAGCCTTTGCAGGTCCTGACAGAGCCAGCTATTGTCAAGATGCAGATTTTACTGCTGAAGAGTATGCTAGTGAAGATTACTACGAGGAAGGCTACGGTTTCGCCAGCTAAAGATCTTGGAGCTTTTCTTTTGATATAGTTCTGTTGTTAATATGATTAATGATGTAATAGCTTAGTTGAACATGTAATATGTATCTTTTGGATATCCTTGGATCTGTAATATATTAATCATGTAAGACTTGAATGTTTTGGATTCTTGCTTCCGCTGAACTTAGTCACTTTTTCACATTATATCATTATTTTAATCATGTTTGGACAATCAGGTGACATTCACAACTAGTTACGTGTCTACGAACCCATAAAGGAAATTTATTTTTCCCTATTTTTGGTACTTTGGGGTGTGACAGGGATTTTTTGTATCAGACCTTTAGGTTTAGACGCGCTCATTGATTGTCCTATACCTTAAATTATGAGCATAAGATTTACCTTGTTTTAGTACTGACACTAAGTTAGCTCCTCTTGCAGGACTATAGAGCCGATCTTTGTTCACGATGATTTCGGAGGGCACTATATTCTTGACGGCTGTATCCAACCTACCGACCCCGTACTATATCTACAGCGGATCTGCCAGAGGGCGAGGTACATATTGGAGGAGGACATGCGGAGAGCTATGCTTATCGATGCATTGCAGTATCCGGATCGAGTTTAGCTCGAGTCGATCCATGCAATAGAGGCTACCATACTTATTCACCAGGAGCTTATCAGCATGGCTCAGGATGAGGCGTTATACGACGACATACTTTTCCCGATTATCATGGTAGAACCGGCACCGCTATTCTCTCCCGAGCCCATACCAGAGCCAGATGCGGATTCAGATCCCATGAACATGGATAGCGATGGCGACATAGCGAGTGGAGAGGATTCTGCAGGCACTGACCACTCAGCTGACAACCCATCTGATGGTGATGACACAGATGACAACGATGACCTGATGATTGATGATGATCCGACGAGTATCGATGATGAGCCGATCGAGGAGGTTGACCCAGCAGATGATGTTCAGGGACCAGGGGATGATGTACACGATCTTCCAGTACTGCCAGTTGATGGGGACGTGATGGTATCGATACCCGAGCAGAACCACGGAGCAAATCCAGCCGATATCGAGGAGGACTCGGAGGAGGAATTTTTAGAGGACCCAGCAAATGATCCAGTTATGGAGCAGATCCAGGATGATCTCGATTCGCAGCTTGACCTACACGACGATGTGGATCCGGATGATATGCCTGACGAGTTAGCTATCGAGTTGGACGATCCGCCACCTGAGGTTGTATAGCTAGACGATGAGGATGACATCGACTTGGATGGAGTTGGCGGAGATGACGTAGCACCGGGATAGATGTTACCAGATGGGGGACCAGATGACTTTGACCCGTGGCTGGACTTTATGCCAGTAGATGTAGTTACCGTTCCAGGAGATGAGATACCACCTATGGTTACCGATGATGAGGCAGACTTTTATGCCCCGACACATTGATATAATCTACTGGGAGCTACTATTACTTCTATATAAACGATGTACATCTTAGTTTTGTTTGGCATAACTCGTATTATAGATCTTTCTAATGTAAGTTACGTTGTATATGTATTTTGTAAGCACACCTAGTAAATGCTTAAACCCTTACATGTATAGTATGTACTGGTTTTGGACGGCACACTTGGATGTAAATCTTTTTGGTTTAATATAATGGTTTCAGTTATTTATGTAAAGTATGTATATCGCTTATTTCATTGATATCCAGTATTATATGCATGATTATTATATTTTAACTTTGGTACACATCAAGATCACCTATAGAGACTTGGTATGGAGTCAAAGGATATTAGCAATAAAACTTGTGCGTTGATTTCAAATGGTAGGAGGACGTAGGGGGAATCGTAATGGTCATAACGAAGAAGAACTGTAGATACCTAATGAGATAGACCCTACAGGACTGCTCACAGCTTTGATCAGAAGGATTGAGAGAGCTTCGAACAATGTAGGGAATAACAACAACAATAACAATAACCGCCCAGCACCCCCCCCCCCCCCCCCCCCCAAAGCATATAGGGAGCTACTTGAACGTTTCCGCGCATTAAGACTGGAAAAGTTCGATGGGATGATGGAACCATGGAGAGCTGAGCAATGGCTACGTGAGATGGATCTCATCTTCAAAGCCATGGATTGCAGTGAAGCTGAAAAGCGCCGTTTGGCCATATTTCAATTAACATATGCCACCGCAGACTGGTGGGAAGCGGAAGAGGCTAATTTGGGATAAAGAGCCATAAGAGAAATGACATGGACAATTTTCAAGGAACGGTTTCTAACCAAGTATTTCCCGTTAGTGGAACGAAATCTGAAAAAGAAGGAATTCATGGAGTTAGTTCAAGGGAACAAGTCTGTTCAGGAGTACAACGCAATTCGAGCGCCTGTCCCGTTTTGTGTATCACATGGGGGACACACCTGTTAAGAAGAACAAACAATATCACCAAGGGTTATCTCTGTCACTCCAAGAGATGACTGTAGTATACGTGAGTCAATCCTTTGAATCTCTGGTAGGGTTTTTTTTTTTTTTTTTTTTTTCGGAATATGGTTAATTAACGAAAAAAGCCAAGCGGCACTAACAAAATTCAAGGGGCATACCCCAGGATAAACAATAAGCACAAGACAATCAAAGGAGAGATCCTAAGCGACGGTGGAAGGCTCCCTTTTAAAGGAAAATCCTAAAAAGGGAACCAACCTAACAATCAAACAAACACTCCAATGGAGACCAAAAGAGACCAATTCAGCTAAGAATGAAGGACAAAATCCCTCTAATTACAACAAAAGAAGAGCAAACATCAAGCTTAACAAGCAACCAAACTAACCCCATAAATCAAGATAGTCCTGAACCTTAGGGTCTCTAGCCCACCGAATATGAACTTGGGCATGGATAATGATAATTATATCTTTTGCAATCCTCTCTCTAGACTTCCCTTCTTGTCTGAAGATTCTGGCATTCCTTTCTCTCCAAATAGCGTAGATGGAAGCCCCAATACACAAACGAGGCATAATATCAATAGGCTTCTTAGACTTCCATTTACTAGCAGCCCACAAAATAAGGGAGTTCCAGTTCAGAGGGGACCCGTTCATGTTGAACCTGCTCATAATTTCCTGCCAAATAAAAGAAGAAAATGAACAAGTAAAAAACAAATGGTCATGCGACTCCAGATTTTTCTGGCAAAAAACACAAGCAAGAGGGCCCGGAGTAAACGTCCAGATCCTATCTTGAGTGGGTAACTTGTTAAGCATAGCAAGCCACAGAATAAAGCTAAATCTAGGAAAGTTCCCAGGGAACCAAACCAAATGGTACCAAGGAACCCGAGGGTGGGCTTCTCTCAAAAAATCCCAAGTTTGGAATGTAGTAAATCTCCCACTAGGAGAAGGGATCCAAGAGACAGAGTCTTTAACCTGTGAAGGAGAAGGAAGTAAAGTAGTAGCGGCTTTAATTTCAATTAATTCCCAAGATGTGGTAACTGGCCAAGCCCAGCGGTTCCCATCAATAATAGAATGAACTTTAGAGTCCAGGGGAATACCAGTGTAAGAGACAACACAAGGACCATATTTATCAAGAATAGATCCAAAGGGGAGCCATGGGTCTTGCCAAAGAAAAGTGTCATTGCCATTGCCAATTTTATACTTAACCAAATTTTTTGCCTTATCTCTGAGCTTGAGAAGCTTCCTCCAATACCAAGAGCATTGAGAAGGAGGTTTAACAGACCAGAAACTAAGACCTTTTAGCATATAAACCTGGATCCAATTTTTCCAAATAGAGCAAATATTAGGAGACATGAGGTTCCAAATATGTTTTAAATTTTGGACATAGTTCAATTCCACCAAAGGCTTAATACCCAAACCTCCTTCCGTTTTAGGTAAGCAAACTCTATCCCAAGCTACTTTGGAACCATAAGAATTAGCAATATCACCAGACCATAAGAATCTTCTAATTATTTGTTCAATATCTTTAAGAAGACCTTTAGGGAGGACAAAGGTCCCAGCCCAATAATTGTGAATGCCCATAATAACGGAGTTAATCAACTGCACTCTGCCTGCGTAAGATAAGAATTTGGAGGTCCAGGACTGAATCCTGTTGGTAATTTTCATGATTAACTCTTTACAATCTCTCTTTCTGAGTCTAGTTGTGATAAGGGGAACACCAAGGTATTTAATCGGAAGAGATCCCAGAGGAAATTGGAGAATCTGCTTAATAGAGTCTCCCACCTCCTCAGTGACACCTGTCAAGAAAATACAACTTTTAGAATTATTAGCACTGAGCCCAGAAAATTCATGAAACTGAGTCAGGGTATTCTTTATGATCCTAGCAGAATGACAATCTCCATGAAAGAAAAGCATAAGATCATCAGCAAAACAAAGATGGTCAGTGTTAGTTTTGTCACATCTCCAATGAAATCTGAAATGCTGAGAATTAGAAGTATTAAAATGAAGCATCTGACTAAGAGCATCCATAACTAACACAAACAGATAGGGGGAGATGGGATCCCCTTGTCTTAGACCCCTCGCTCCCTCAAAATACCCAACAGACTCACCATTGAAACAAATAGAGTATCTAGGAGAAGTAACACACGCCTTGACCCATTTTATAAAATTTGGGGGAAATCCCAACACTTCGAGAAGGTCAAAGAGAAAAGTCCAACTAACACTGTCATAAGCTTTCATTAAGTCCACTTTAGCAGAGGCTCTAGGAGTACCATTGGACTTATGATAGTCTTTCATTAAATCTTGAGCAAGTAAAATATTGTCACTTATCTTCCTACCTTTGATAAAAGCAGATTGAGCATGATCAACAAAGCTAGGAAGGATCCTTTGAATTCTATTAGCAAGAATCTTAGAAATACATTTATATATAGTATTGCAGCACGAAATGGGTCTAAAGTCCCCCATGGATGAAGGATTAGGCACTTTAGGAATCAAAGCTAGAAGAGTGGCATTGGTTTCAGCAAGAAGTTCCCCAGACATAAAGAACTCTTGGATAGCTGCAACTACAGAGGGCCCAGTAATATCCCAGGTAGCTTTGAAGAAGTGAGCATTGTACCCATCAGGGCCTGGAGCTTTGTTGCTATGGAGACTAAACAAAGTATCTTTAATGTCTACTTCAGTAGGAATATTTTCCATAGCTCTGATTTGGTCAGGATGTAAAAATTTAGAGATAATCTTTTTAAGCTCCCTAATACCAGGATACCTATGAGTAGCAGCAGAACCCAATAATCCTTGGTAAAATCTAATGGCCTCAGATTTAGCTTCATCCTCATCTCTAGTGATAGACCCATCAGGTCTAACCAAAGAGATAATCCTTTTCGTATTTCTTCTTTGTTTAATGGAGTTATGAAAATACTTAGAGTTTCTGTCTCCTCCTTCCAGCCACTGGATTCTAGATTTCTGTCTAGCTATATCCTCTTCAATCCTAGAGGCTTCATAGAAAGACTTGAGTTTATCCTTTTCTCTAATCATTAAGTCCACATCCAGAGGGTTACTATTTCTATCCTGTTGACATTGCAAGAGCTCCTCCCTAGCTCTATCAAGATTAATTTTTTCTCTACCAATAATATCCTTGGAGATCCTCTTCAAATCAAATTTTAATTTTCTGAGCTTATGACAAAGTTGAAACTGAAAGTTGCCTTCAATATGATGGTTCCAAGAATTTTGAACAGTAGGGTTAAAATTCTCAAGAGACGTCAAGAAATTAAAAAATTTAAACTGCCTACCTTTACGCTTCTTAGCATGATCGATATTAATAATAATAGGAGAATGGTCAGAAATACCTGCTGGCTTGAAATTAGCATAGGAAAAAGGGAAATTATCAAGCCACTCTTTGTTAACAACTGCCCTATCCAGCTTCCTTTCAGTGAAGTCGGGTTTTCCAAACCTTCTATTACACCAAGTGAAAAAAATGCCAATATATCTGAGATCAACAAGACAAGAGTCATTAAAACATTTACAAAGATCCTCCCTGTCCTGGTCATTACCTTTATCTAATCCCTGGATCTCATCAGAATGCAAGGTGACATTAAAGTCCCCAAAAGTAATCCAGGGGGTAGATCCCATGCCTCGAGCTAGGGATTTGATAGAATCCCAGAGTTGAATTCTTTGAACACTAGTGTTAAAAGCATAGATAAAGGAGGCTTCAAAGTAAATTTTCTTATCGTCACTAGCAATTTTAACATGAATCATTTGGGGATTTGAAAAAAGGACATCCACAGAGACTCTGTCCGGATTCCAGGCAACCCAAATTCTACCAGTAAAATCATTTTGGGAATTAGAAACAAAGTTCCACTGAGGCAATAAAGAGACTTGAATACTGGCAAGATTATTAATCTTAACTTTAGTTTCAGTAATGCCCATAACTTGAATATCATTCTCAATGATGAACTTCTTTAAATCTCTTTGTTTGTGGGCCTGATTGAGCCCTCTAATATTCCAATTGCATATAATCATTAAAACATAATATGGGGGCTTTGAAGATTACCTGAGGATGCACCCTTCCTCTTATCACTAATCTGACCTGAGGGATATTGTTGAGAGGATGAATTTGGAGATAAGATTTTGTCAATCGTTTGATCTCCATTCTTCCCTTCCATAGTAGCAATACCTTCAACTTCATGGATTCCCTCATCAAGGATAGCAAACTGATTTTTGCCCATCAAACCAGTACCCTGTTTCTGAATACCATAGCACATTGATCCGTCAATAGAAGTGACCAAGGAGCCTGTTGATCTGAGGGGATCTTTGGTAGGATTAAGGAATTCAATCTTCTTATGTTTGGACGTCTCAGTATCCTGCTCCTCGGGACAATTTTGAGTTTTAGTACCATTAGAGTCCAGGATTCCAACTTCACTTGCCTCAACAGCAGAACCAGTAGTATTGGCAGGATTGGACTTACTCCCTACCAAATGCTTATCTTTTTCCTTGGGAGATAAATTGGGAATAACCTCCTGGTTTTGATCAATCACCGACTTACCATTGGTTACAACCATCCAAACACCATCTTCCTGTTGACGATTAGAGGAAGAAGAGGGTCTAGAGACTTGAGTAACCTTCTGAGCATTTGGGAGCCTTGCACAGTCATGACCAAACTTCTTACACTTGGCACATCTTATAGGTGTCCACTGATATTCCACCCTGAGATGGATTCTGTCTACTTCACCACTGCTAGGGTCTTCAGCTTGTAGTTCCAGAGATTTCTTGAATTCATTGGAAGCACTAACTTCAATACATATCCTAGCATAAGATATCCGTCTACAAGTGGCCGTGAGCTTGTCAACATGTAGTGGTTTCCCCAAAGCACTAGCAATATGGCTCAACCCTTCAGGATTCCAATACTCTAGGGGAATATTGTATATGTGAACCCACACAGGAATTGTGGGGGGGCTTTCCTTGGCAAGCATAAGACCAGTATGCCAATATTTGAGCAGAATAGGTTGGCCAGCAAAATACCATGGTCCCCCTTCTAGGACTATATCACTCTCCTCTTTACTATCAAACTTGAAAAAGAAATAACCAGAGTCTGTGGCCAGCATGTCCATAAGGCCATGTTTAGCCCATAATCTTGTAGAAGCATTCTTAACAAAGGAATACGGAAGTTTCTTACCTATAAAGTAACCCACTAAGGTGTTTTCCCATTCTCTGCTTCCTTCAGCTGCCAAAGACATTGGCATTCGGATAACATTGCTATTAGCATCTTCAACAGATTTAATTAGGTTGAGCTTGAAGGCTGGTGTCTCTTGTTTCTTAATTAAAGAAGCCCATGAAGTCGTCTTTGTGGAAATGTCGGTAATAGGCTCACTGTTAGAGGAAAGACCATGGTTGGAGACACTTGGTTTCTCCTTTAACTTTGAAGGACCAGAATTCGTAGCTTTGGAGCCCACAGCATGAGGTGGCACGGACGTGTCTTCCTCCAATTGGATAGAAGTAGTGCTGTCATGTAGAGGCGCAACCACGTGGGTAGCATGCACTCTATTCAATTCCGCAAGAGACAAAAAGGGTTTAAGTGTGTGAGACACCTCACCGATTTCTAATGAATCAGATCTGTTGCCCAAGTGGGTATTGACTTTCACTTGCGTGGAAGTAACTGTTGTGGGGCCCTCAATACTGGGCATAGTCACATGTTCAGCATTCAACCCCTTAGATCCAATAGGGCTCATCAAACCAGTCCCTACATTTAAAGACAACCCGCCGGGTTTAATGGGAATAGCCTTGCTGCCCACGTGGGATTCAGCTTTATGCAGTAAAGGAGGATGTCCTTCTTGACCGTTGGGTTCAGAGAGAGGTGCGTGGGACCCACAGTCCAAGAACACTTTGGTTTTTGAAATACAATCACCGTTTGGATCAAAAAGGGAGGCTGCATCAACTTCAAGCTTGAACTTTTCCATATTCGGATTAGGGTTAGCATGCACAAACTCCCTTTCTTCTCGGATCCCATGAGCAGACTCCCTTCGAAGCTTTAATATTTCATTCTCCAACTCCTTTATACGCCTTAGGGACTCCTCATGATGAGCACTAGTTTCAATAACCATTAGATTAGAGCTAGATGGAGAAGTGTTCCTTAGCTCTTGATTGAGATCTTCATCATTAATATCAGCCATCTGGTTAATAACATGGTTTTCCACCAACTTATCCGAATCTAGCTCAGTAATCTCAGAGACCTCAATTAAATTAGCAGCATGCTTTTTCTTTTTGAGGATTTCATTTGAGTCTTGAAGTGTTTTGAAATGAAGATGTTTGACTGATCTATCATCCTCACAAACATGCTGGCCTTCCCAAAACTTATCAAGCTCAAGCTCCTCATCAGAGAACCCATGAGAACTTTGCAAGACAGTTGGGGAAATATTATCCAAATCAGTAGTAAAACCAGACTCAGCAGATTTGGGGGGGCTAACCATGTTGGGAAGGAACCCACTCTCAGATTTAGCTACATTCAGAACATGAACTACCCCTTTAGGTTGGGTGTCACCATTGTTATGGCCATCTCTAATTTGAACCGACCCATCTCCTTTAAGCAAATATTTGCTCGTTAGATCAGGGGAAAGAACAGATTTGCTAATAGACTTAGTGTACTTGGAGGAGCTCACTTCAATAGCCCCCTTAACTAGAGAGCCTTGGGGACTTTGATGCTTGGAGATTGGTTTGGATGATAGAGAATCAGCTTTTCCATGACTAGCAATATGATTCCTTTTTTTCTTATTTGACCCCATTAGAAATGGAGAAATGAAGAACTCAGATTAAGGTTTCTAGAGAGAAGGTGGACATTCTCTCTCTGCAGGTTGTCTCCCACAGGTATCCTATCTCTGGTAGGGTTGGCTACACATTTAGAGGACATACAGAAACAGAAGTAGAAGAGGTTTACTAGTAGGTTCCCGTCACGAAATATCCAAGCATCGAGGCCGCCCGTGCATTATCAGGATAACAAGCGCACTTGGAATAGAGAAAGGAAGCCACAGCAGGCATGGAGACAACCACAACAAGCTAGAACTGCAGTACCACAAGCACCAGTCCCTGTTGGATATCAAGGAGGTTACTGCCCAAGGAAAAGGCCCAGGGAGTTGCTTCAACTGTGGCATACTCGGCCACCATGCCAAGGATTGCAGAGCCTCCAAGAACCACAATCGTGGTGAAGTTATATGCTTTAATTGTAGAGATAAATGCCACTAGAGTCGAGACTGCAAGGCACTGCGCTGAGGATACAATGGACCCAACACTCAAGGACAAGCTGCCAAGACTCATCTAAATGCCGTTATTCCGGAAGCAGCAGGCTTTGACGCCGAAGCACATCAGAATTCGAAAGGTACGCTCACTCTTTTTAGTAACATGGTTAAAATGTTATTTGATACTGGAGCATCAAATTCGTTTATTGCTAGTAGAGTCGTACAAGATTTGGGTTTAGTACCTCAAAACCTTACCATAGTATTGAATGCCGTGTCTCCGATGGGTACATTTGTTAAGTTGAATAGAGTATGCAGAAACTGTCCCATCAACATAGAAGATAGAGACCTATTCGACGATTTTGTGATTTTGTCAATGAAGGAGTTTGACGTTATCTTAGGAATTGACTGGCTTACCAAGTACCATGCTATTTTGGACTGTACCATAAAGTCGATTACCTTCACGATACCTAGAAGTCAACCCTTTTTCTTTCAGTGTAACCCATTGAGTGACGGTTTTCTCACTAGTCGCTTGGCTGGCATCGCGAGCACAAGCTCAGAGATCACGATGGCAGAAATATCGATAGTGCAAGAATTTGAGGACGTATTTAAGGATCTCTCAGGATTGTCGCCAAGGCGAGATATCGACTTCTGTATAGAACTTGTACCCAGAACCATGTCTGTCTCCAAGACTCCGTACAAAATGGCACCGACAGAAATGTAAGAATTGAAGAAGCAAGTACAGGAGTTAGAAGATTTGGGATTTGTGCAGCCAAGAACATCACCGTGGGGAGCACTGGTACTGTTCGTAAAGAAGAAAGACGGAGCATTTTAACTCTACATAGACTACAGAGAGTTGAATAAGGTAACCATCAAGAATAAGTACCCGCTACCACGTATTGATGACTTGTTTGATCAATTACAAGGAGCTACGACATTTTCGAAGATCAATTTGAGATCAGGATACCACCAAGTGTTAATTCGACTAGAAGATATATTAAAAACAGCATTCCGAACCAGATATGGATATTACGAGTTTCTTGTGATGCCATTCGGGCTAACCAACGCCCCAGTAGTGTTCATGGACTTGATGAATAGGGTATTTAGGCCCTACCTGGATCAGTTTATTATCGTCTTTATAGATGATATACTGATTTATTCCAAGACCGAGGAGGAACACGAAAGACATTTGTAGATTGTTTTATAGATGTTCAGGGACAATCAATTGTATGCAAAGTTCAGCAAGTGCGAGTTTTGGCTCAAGGAAGTCAAGTTCTTGGGACATGTTGTCTCTCAGAATGGGATATCAGTGGATTCTTCAAAGATAGACGTAGTGCTAGATTGGAAAAGACCGAGCAATGCTTCAAATATTATAAGTTTTCTTGGTTTGGTTGGCTACTACAGGAGATTCGTAGAAGGATTCTCTAGAATCGCAGGCCCTTTAACTGGTCTTACGAAGAAGGAGTCAAAGTTCGAATGGAAGGATCGACATGAATGTGCATTTTAAGAACTGAAGGAGAGATTAACTTCGGCACCCGTGTTAGCAATACCCAAAAGCAGTGAAATGTATACCATCTACAGTGATGTTTCACACCAAGGATTAGGGTGTGTGCTTATACAAGGTGGGAAGGTGATAGCGTATGGATCGAGACAGTTGAAATCACACGAGATGAATTATCCAACGTATGATCTAGAGTTAGCCGCAATTGTGTTTGCACTAATAACATGGAGACATTACCTTTATGGGGAGCAGTTTGATTTATTTTCAGACCATAAGAGCTTGAAGTACTTGTTCTCTTAGAAGGAGCTAAATATAAGGCAGAGACGATGGATGAAATTACTCAAAGATTATGATTTCACTCTACAGTACCATCCTGGTAAAGCAAACGTCATTGCAGATGCTTTGAGTCGTAAACCTTGCGGAGTAGTTGCTATTCTCATGATTTGAGAATGGAAAGCATTGGAAACCATAGCAGAATTTGATCTCCAACCCATAGAGACAGAACGAGGACACCGTTTTGGATGCTTGGTAGCACAACTGATGCTTCTCAACCATATTTTGGAAGCCCAGCAGAAAGACGAAGAGTGGAAGAAGTGGATTGCTAAAGTTTTGGTGAAGGAACCCGAGGAATGGATCATAGGTTCAGATGGAGGATTTCGGTGTAGGAATCGACTATGTGTTCCCTATATGGAGAACCTAAGGAAGGACATTTTGGATGAAGCACACAAGTCCCGTTTAACCGTTCATCCAGGAGGCACAAAGATGTATAGAGACTTGAAGCGAAATTTCTGGTGGGAAGGCATGAAACGAGAAGTGGCAGAGTATGTTTCTAAGTGTCTTACTTGTCAACAAGTCAAAGCAGAACATCAAAAGCCGTCAGGAATGTTACAGCCATTACCGATTCTGCAGTGGAAGTGAGAACACATTACCATGGATTTTGTGGTAGGATTGCCTTGATCTCAGCAGAATCATGACTCTATTTGGGTGATTGTGGACCGACTAACCAAGTCAGCTCACCTCATAGCATATAGTATGACATACTCTATGGAGAAGTTGAGTCAGTTATACATACAATAGGTTGTACGATTGCATGGATTACCCGTCAACATAGTGTCTGATCGCAAATTCTCAATTTACTGCAGAATTCTGGGAAAGTTTCCAAACAGCCTTGGGAACTTTTTTTTTCCTTCGGAAAATGGTAAATATATTCCAAAAAAGGATGTACACATGTACAAGGGGCATACCCCAGGATGATCAATAAGCACCAAGCATAAGGACAAGTGGCAAAGCAAACCACTGAAAAAGCCACATCAGGCTCAAACCAACTCCCAAATCAAACACAAAGACTAGCCAAGCATAAACCTGCTAGATCAACATCAAGGAAGAGAAACAAGACAAAACAATACAAAAATCAAAACAAAAAACCAAAAAACAAAAAACCTAATTCCATTTACCCAACAAGGCATCAAGGTGATTGTGCCTTTTCCAAACGGTTCTAATTTGAGCATAAACTTGTGAGACAAAATTCTTCAATAATTGCTCTTTAGGTGTTGAGTAGTTCTTAAAAGTTCTATTATTCCTTTCTTTCCATAGGCCGTAGATGGAAACTCCCAAGCAGATTCTAGGGATCATATGCTGAGGCGTCTTCCCCTTCCAATGATGGATCATCCAATTGATAGTACTATCCCAAGGGGTGCCATTCCAAGTTAAGTCACGTCTAAGCATCAAGCCCTGCCAAATGAAAGTAGAATAATCACAATCAAAGAAAAGATGATTATGAGAATCCATGTGTCTAAGACAAAGAGCACATGTAAGGGGACCTGGAGTAAAATTACAAATTCTATCCTGAGTAGCAAGTCTTTTCTGGATGGCAAGCCAAAGAATAAAATTTTGTCGGGGAGTACATCCAGAGTACCAGGTAAACTGGTGCCATGGGACAACAGGATTAGAAGGTCTAATATGGTTCCAAATATGGGAGAAGTTAAATTTACCATTAGGAGATGTTGTCCAAACAATGTTATCATGCAAGTCAGTGGGCTTATAAAAGATGGACAACATATCCCTAACCTCATTGAGGCCAATGGAGTTCGATCCAGGCCAATTCCATTCAAGATGAGAAATGATAGTAGCCACTTTAGCATTAGGAGCTATAGCAGCATCATAGGCAATTCTACTAGTATACTTCTCGAACAAAGGCCCACAAGGAAGCCAATTGTCAAACCAAAGGGAAGTATGCACTCCATTACCAACTTTATGCCTAATTAAAGGTCTGGCAATGGTTCTAAGCTTCATGAGCTTTCTCCAATACCAAGAGCATTGTCCGGGGGTTTTAACCTCCCAAATGCTTTTAGTTTTGATCATATACAAATAGACCCATTTTTTCCATAAAGAGTTGTTTGTTGGTTCAAGAAGGTTTCCAATATGTTTCAGGTTAAGCACTTTATTTGTAAGGAAAATATCCTTAAACCCAAGACCCCCTTCAGTTTTGGGTTTGCAAACATTAGCCCAAGCCACTTTAGATCCATGAAAATTATCAGTAGTGCCACTCCAAAGAAACCGTCTCACAGCTTGATCCACCTGCTTAAGAACACTTTTAGGAAGAATAAACATACTAGACCAATAAAGTTGAATACCAGATAAGACAGAGTGGATAAGTTGGGTCCTACCAACAAAAGAAAGGGCTTTGGACTTCCAAGAGTTAATCCTAGAGCAAATTTTAGTGACAAGATCTTCACAATGGTGTTTTTTCAATTTAGAAGTAATTAAGGGAACACCCAAATACTTTAAAGGAAGACAGCCCTTGGTAAATTGGAGAATACTAATTAACTCAAAAGCCAAAGGTTCATCAACACCAGACAGGAAAAGACAACTTTTAGAGTTATTAGCTTGAAGACCAGATAAATCAAAAAATTGATGCAGGGTCTCTTTTATAACTTTAGCAGACTCCACATCCCCGTTTAACAGAATGATTAAATCATCCGCAAAGCAAAGATGAGAAATCTTCAATTTATCACATTTCCAATGGAAAGTGAAATGACCATTTTGGATGTTGAACTGTAGTAATTGGCTAAGGGCATCCATAATAATGACAAACAAGTAGGGAGAGATGGGATCACCCTGTCTAAGCCCTTTCGCACCCTCAAAATACCCTATAGATTCTCCATTAAAGTTAATGGAATACCTAGGGGTAGAAATGCAAGCTTGGATCCATTTCCTCATCTTAGGGGGAAAACCCAAAACTTCAAGAAGATCAAAAAGGAAAGTCCAATTAACATTATCATAAGCTTTCATGAGGTCAACCTTAGCAGCAGCCCTTGGGAACTTCACTGAGATTGAGTTCAGCATTTCATCCTCAAACCGACGGGGAAACCGAGAGGACCAATCAAGTAATGGAAGACATGCCAGAGCTTGCGTGATTGACTTTGAGAGTTCATGGGAGACACATCCTCCATTAATTGAGTTTGCCTACAACAATAGTTATCACTCAAGCATAGATATGGCACCATTCGAGGCATTATATGGAAAGCCATGTCGTTCTCCATTATGTTGGGCTGAAGTTGGAGATGGCAAACTTTTAGGACCGGAGATGGTTCGAGAGACTAATAAGAAGATAATTATTGTCAAAGAGAAGATGAAGGCAGCACAAGATCGATATAAGAGCTATGCAGACAAACATCGCAAGGATAAAGAGTTCAAGGTAGGAGAATATGTTTTACTCAAGGTATCACCAGTCCGAGGAGTAGTAAGGTTTGGACAGAAAAGAGGAAAGTTGTCACCACGCTATATCGGACTATTCAAAATCTTGGAACTCGCAGGAAGAGTTTCTTATAGACTTGCATTGCCACCAAGGTTGTCAAGTATTCACAATGTTTTTCACATCAATATGTTGAAGGAGTATCATCAGGGCGCGACGCCACATGTAATCGACTTCAAGGATATCGAGGTGAATAACAGCGTATCCTACACAGAGAGACTCATCAAGACTTTGGGTTGAGAGACCAAGAAGTTTTTTTTTTTTTCGGAAAAAAGGTTAATCGATTCCAAAAAAGGGCCATACCCTAGGATATTACAAAAAGCACAAATATCATGCTACGAGAGCCAGACCAAACATTTGAAACGAAGAGCAACAAGCAAACAAACATAGCAACATGGAATGTACCAAACACATGAGACAACCCAACTACCCAAAGCAAGGGCCTCCTCAGGATCGTTGTCGTCCCTTCGGTCGACTCCCGCTGAATTTCATCTTAGCTTCCTTCTTTTTCTGTCTATTGGAGAGGGGACTACCCCTTGTAGGGGTCCCGACCTCACTAGCTTGGCCAAAATCACTAACACAGTCATCAATGTCATCCACACTAAAGGGGGAGGAGGTTTCCTCTCTGGTCTCACCTCGAGGAACATCTGTATGGTAGGAAGAGCTAGCTTCGGGATAAGATGTCCGGGCGGATGGAGAAACAATGGTATCAACTTTGACAGGATTAGGGTCATGATCTTCCAAAAGCTGAGAAAGGGCATCAAATCGGTTACCCTTTGCTAGCGGAGTATCTGAGCCATTCGTGCTTTTAGGACGGTCAGAAGTGTGGTCAGCAACAGTCTTTTTTCCTCTATCTTTGCCTGAAACAACTTGCCAGGTCCCCTTATCCTTACTGTTCCTCTTTAGAGGGTGGCGATCTGGATGGCTCAGACCTGGAGACGCAGTCCGAGAACAATCATGACCAAACTGGGAGCACTTTTTGCATCGAACCGGGGTCCATTGATATTCCAAATTGATTTTTGTTCTAATAGTATTGCCAGTCTCCTCATCTTCTGCTTCAATGTGGAATTCATTGAAGAATTCAAAATCTGCAGAAACTTCAATGCAAACACGAGCATAGGTTTTTTTTCGGAAAACTGGTTAATTAATCCAAAAAAGGGAGTACAAATGTACAAGGGGCAAACCCCAGGATATACAATGAGCGCAGAAAATGTGGTAAGATACCACCAACAGGAAATGGGATGAGACAATATCAAACTGTGAAAACAACTGATATCATGTCATACCAAGACAACAAAGCGCGTGAGCCAAACTCAGACCTCAAGAAAAACCAAGCAATCAACCCTAACAAAGAACAACAAATGCAACAAAGGATGAGGGCTTTAACATAAGACAAACCCAGAAAATCCTCACCCTATGGAAAGCAAGCGACTAAAGTATTACATCAAAATCAAAACCAAAAAGTCCATTACAGGGACTACTTCCATCTATCCATGTATTGAGGGAGGTGCGGGTCATTACTCCAGTTGACTTGGATTTGCTGAGATATTTGGATACAAATTTCTTGAATCATTTTTTCCTTTGGCTTGACTTCCATTCTGAAGCTACGGCCATTTCTCTCTTTCCAGATGCTATAAACAACCAGGCCTAGACACATTTTTGGGATAATATGCCTAGGGGTCTTTCCTTTCCACTTGTCCGCAGCCCAAATCACAAGAGCATCCCACGTAGTGGCATGGTAAGTTATGTCCAACCTGTTGAGAACACCCTGCCAAACAAAAGAAGAGTAAGAGCAATTAAAGAAAAGGTGGTCTACTTGCAGTTATGCGATCAACTCGAATTGGTTTCCCAATGAAACTAGAGATAAAACTGAGTCCCTTCGGATTCCAGTATTCAAGCGGTATACCATAGAAGTTTACCCAGATTGGGATGGAGTGAACCTCCTCGTTTTCAAAGGAGAAATGTGGCTTCCACGGCCGAAGAAGGAGAGGTTGACCTGCCACAAACCATGGTCCTCCTTCTAAAATTGCATCCCTAGCTTCCGTACTAGAGAATGAAAAAAAATAACATCCAGAATCAGTGGCCAACGTATCAATAAGGCCCTCATTAGCCCATAGTCGATCAGTAACGTTAGTGACTAGGGAAAACGGAAGCTTCCTGCCAAGAAAAAGGCCAACCAAGGTAGCAGTCCATTCGTCTTTCCCAGCTACAGTTAAATCCTTTGGAATTTTAAGGACAAGATTATATTCGATCCCTCCATGGTCCACAAACTCCAAATTAAATTCCTTGCTACATACTGTGGTTCTGTAATCAATTTCCACCTCTGAGCCCAGCTCAGTTTGGGCCAAACTGCCATTCTGACCCTCATATTTGAATAACCCAGCCCATGATTTACGTTGGGCCCCACCAGTTACATTGTGCACCTGACCTTGCGTAACCTCCATGTGATTAAGTGCTGCTTTGTCCGGATTTTTAGGCTTTACAGTGCATAGCTCATTCTCAATTAGACCGTTAATATGACTAAGGCAAGAGGCATTAATTGCCGAATTGACATCATAGGGAGAAGCTTTGTCTTGAGTAGCAGCAAGCACGTGATCATTCGGGTGAGCAGGATTTGTGCAGGCCACAGGGCCCACATCCGAGAGTTGACCAAACGGATCTTTAATCTCATCAAATCCTTGTATGTGATTAACACTTGGCAGATCATAAGAAGGACAAGAGGCATTGACAAAATAGGAACCATTTGGAGGGCAAAAAGGTTTTCGGGCAGCAAACTCAGGACCTTGCGTGTTGGCCAGAGCGAGGGCCCCGCCAGGGTTCACGTGAGAACACCCCTCATGGCTCACCCTCTTACCTACCACTTTCATATCAGCAACATTTGGACAAGACCCAACCAATTTAATGTCATTTCGGGTCCCACTTAATAATGTCTTGAATTTTAAACATATTTGGGCTTTATTTTCTGTGCAACGCATTTCTCTTTGGGCTAACTGGGTCCAAACCTACATGCTTAAAGGAAAGAGCTTTTGGGCAGTCAAACCTCCTTCACAATGCTCTTGGTATTGGAGGAAACTTCTCAAACTTAGACCTTTGGTTAGACCGATGCTTAAACATAGAATAGGTAATGGTTGTGGTACCTATCTTTGGTATGATAATTGGCACCCAATGGGCCCCATTGTGGAAAGACTTGGCCAGAGAGTTAGCTATGATGCGGCTATCTCCTTGGATGCTAAGGTGTCTGAGGTTGTGGATGGAGAGGATTGGAATTGGCCGCTTACTAATACTCTTGATCTTATTGAAATTAGAGGCCAATTAAGGTCCTTGCCCCCCCCCCTTCGGAGACACAGGATAAAGTTATTTGGATCCCCTCTCCCAATGGCCAATTCTCCTCGGGTCATACTTGGAATCACATTAGAGATTCTAGTCCTAAAGTTCCTTGGTTTAGGCTTATTTGGTTTCCAGGTAATGTTCCCCGCCATAGCTTTATTATGTGGTTGGCCATTCTTCAAAGATTATCCACTCACGATCGTATTTGCTCCTTCACTCCAGGGCCCTTGGCATGTGTGTTATGTCACAAAGGTATGGAATCTCATGATCATTTGTTTTTCAATTGCTCATTTGCCTCTTTTGTTTGGCAGGGTATTCTACAAAGGCTTGGGATTGGTTGCTCAGTTTCCAACTGGAGCTCACTTGTTGAATGGGCAGCGAGGACTTGGAAGAAAAGCCACCCGAAAAATATTATCCGGAAAATGAGTCTAGGGATTGTTGTGTACAATATTTGGAGAGAAAGGAATGCCAGAACCTTCAAGATGGAAACAAGAAGCAAAGAGTTTATTTTCCAAGATATCTGCAATCAAATTTTTATCCAGATTCAAATCAAGTGGAAAGACGACCCTCTTCTCTCCAACCTTCTTGAGGGATGGAGGCCTAGTTGAGTTCGGTTCCTTTTCTTGTTTTTTGTTCGATGGGTAATGCTTTTCTTTGTTTGTTTGTTTGTTTGTTTGTTTTGTGAGGTTGTGAGGTTGTGGTAGCTAAGCTTTGGCATAGTTGTCCTTTACCTTTCATTTGTTCCCTACGATGTCTCGTTAGGGTTGTTTTGTTGTATGTTTGTTGGCTCTTGTGGATGGGCCCTTTCTGATCATTCTGATTTTGAAAGTGTTGCATTCCCCTTTTTGACAGGGTTTTGTTGTACTTCCTGGGGTATGCCCCTTGTACATATGTAGTTGCCGTTTGGCTTTTTCTTTTTATTTATTTACCATTTCCCGAAAAAAGCCAAGCCGCGGCTCACATTAGAAGTGCCACAATGTGACGCCTAGGCCCCACCACCTTCAATGTGCACCTGATCTTGTTTGGACCTCATGTAAAAAAAGGCATTATTTTCCGAAATTATGGGCTTTTCACTGCATAGCACCTCAACCATATGACCTTTAATCTGATTTACCCTAGTATGCTGTTTAGGTGCGTAGGGTCCATTTAGTGACTTTTCAGCATTTCCAAGAGCACCTAACTCAGCAGTAGGCGCGTGGATCTTAGCTTGTGAGGCAGCACCTTGCGTACCCACATGAAGGCTGACTACTTTATGCAGATTAGCTGGCTGTCCTTTAAGGCCGTTGGGCTCAGATTGGCTTGCATGAGATCCACCTTCGGTAAACACTTTGGCAATTGAAATGCTTCTACTATTTGGATCAAAAACTATACCAACATCATCTTTAAGTTTGAACATATTAATATTCTGATTGGGGATGGCAAAAAATTTTGAAGAACTGCCACAAATCACCTTGCTTCCTTCTAGATTATCTGGCATATACTCCCTCCTAAGCGTTAATAAACCAAAATCCAACTCAGAAGAATGCCCAAAGGATTCCTCATGGTTAGCTTGGGATCCAACAGCTTCTTTGTGAGGACTAGGTGGAAAGGTTTCCTTCTGATCTTGTTCCTTTTTAGGAACAATAACTGAATCTTTTAGATGAGACATTGAACCAGCCTCAAAAACATTTGAACCGACTATGAGGTCATCAACCTGATTAGAGACATCCAATACCTCTCCCGTAGGATCATCACTGATAGCACTTATCTGCTTATTATGCATGTCCAGCTCACTTTGGGATCTCTTTCTTTTTGCAAGCTCACAGGAATCATGAATAGATCTGAAAGAGCATGTCTCCTCCACAGCAAGATCTTCATATAGAACCCATCCATATTTTGTTCATAAAAATGAAACCCAGCACTCCCATTGGTAGCTTCCACATCCTCCAGAGAACCAACAGAAATGGCTTCCTCCTCCAAGCTTTCTTCATTAACCCTTATCTCTGTGAAAGGAAGTTTTGAATGTGCAAGAGGGGAGGTGCATATAATACCATCTCGCTTGTCCAAGATCACCTTCCTAGGAACAGGGAAGAACTTTTCCTTCCTTTTCTTAACACTAGCACTCTTCATAAATGGAACCACCACCCATGGGGCAGCCCTCACCATCCTAAATTTCTAGAGAGAAGGGAGAGCCCTCACCACCCATGGGGAAGCCCTCACAATCAGATTTTTAAATGCCCTTGAGAGACCAAGAAGTTGAGAAACAAGGAGATTCCATTGGTGAAGATTCAGTGGAATCATCATGTCGAAAGAGAAGCTTCATGGGAAATGGAGTCAGAGATGCGAGAGAAATATCCTTTTCTGTTTTGTACCTAGATAAGTTCCGATTTCGAGGACGAAATCCTTTAATAGGTGGTGGAAGATGTAATACCTGTAATTTTCTTTTCATGATATAATATCAATTTTTTTTTCAAATTTTTGTATTGGACCGACTATATTATTATTATATTATTTTAATTGCGTGACGGTTTTGACGTGTTGTAGTATTATTAATTAGACTGTAATAACCGTACTGACTCGACCGTAATAAGACACGGCTTAGTCACGTACCCGGACCCGGACATTAGAAATAATGATAGTTTGTACGTAAATCGAGACCGACACATATATCGAGGAACTTATGCACGCAAATCGAGAAAGTAACACACAATCCAAGGTGGGCCCCACATGGCAGTCCATGTCACCTCTTGTGACACTTGTCCACATGTTATACATGTGTCCTAGCATGCAAGCATGCATGGAGACATATGTCTCTCCACCATTTCTATATAAATACACCCACATGCAAGCATTTTACTCTCTTGGTCTCCATAATCAGCACATATAGAGTTAGAGAGAGTTAGGAAATAAATTTCATCGAGAGAGAGAAGAAATATAAGAAGAGGAAGAAGAAGAAGCTTCCACCATAGAAGCTTAAGCTCAAGCTCCTTAAGCTCAAATCCTACATTCAAATCAAATTTCAAGTATTGATGAGTTTACTAACATACTTTAGAACATATATAGTATGTAGTGATGCTTAGTAAGAGCTTGATGTTGCTATTTTGAGGATTCCAGCCATGCAAGACAAATCCTTAAATCTGAGAAACTATTTTCAGCAGAACATAGTTTAGTAAAATGAACGTTTGGAGTAGCTCAAAAATCTAAATTAGGCTAGGTTTTTTTGTGGAGAAATCTAACTCATTTATATACAAATATCTCCTTTATAGATCAGTCTAGAAATCAATCCTTCATAGGTGAAATGCATGTACAACGCAGTGTTATAAATCTAGGAAACAGAAACTTTCAGCAGAACATAGTTTAGTAAAATGAACGTTTGGAGTAGCTCAAAAATATGAATTAGGCTAGGTTTTTTGTGGAGAAAGTTAACTCATTTATTTACAAATAACTCTTTTATAGTTCAGTCTAGAAATCACTCCTTCATAGGTGAAATGCATGTACAATGCAGTGTTATAAATCTGGGAAACAGAAACTTTCAGCAGAACATAGTTTAGTAAAATGAACGTTTGGAGTAGCTCAAAAATCTGAATTAGGCTAGGTTTTTGTGTGGAGAAAGCTAAATCATTTATCTACAAATAAGTCTTCTATAGCTCAGTCTAGAAATCACTCTTTCATAGGTGAAATGCATGTATAACGCAGTGTTATAAATCTGGGAAACACAAACTTTCAGCAGAACATAGTTTAGTAAAATGAACGTTTAGAGTAGCTCAAAAATCTGAATTAGGCTTGGTGTTTTTGTGGAGAAAGCTAACTCATTTATCTACAAATAACTCTTTTGCAGTCTGGTCTAAAAATGAATCCTTCATAGGTGAAAGTCATGTACAATGCAGTACTATAAATCTGGGACAGAGTAGTCCGAAAATATAGAAATGTCTAAGTAAAATAAATATTTTGAGCAGCTCAAAAATGTAATTGAAGCTAGATTTTTCTGTACATGAAGATGATCCAAATACCTATAATGTTCTAGTTTTGAGTTTGATCTACAAAGCAATTTATCATGCCCAAATAAATCATGTTGTTTCAGTCAACACAGTGAAAATGTATCCTGGCAGATTGTGTAGCTTTTTGTATGATGTTTTGTTTATGCATGGTGTTGATTGTTGATGCTAGTTTTTCGGTACCTGTGTTGTTATGAAAATCTTGTGCTATGATAGTGCTATCGCGTAGATGAGTATGTTAAGGGTTTCATCTATATGTTTATTGGTATTAAATCCATGTTATAAATCCATGAGCTACGTGCTATGTTTTCCATTGTTATGAATATAGTTTAATGACCGTTGAAAGTTCATACCCAAGCTTTAAGTATGTTGTACAACACAATTATTGTATTGATAGTGATTGGGTAAGTTCTCATCCTAAGTATATTATGATATAAAACAGAATGACGGATGTATAAACGTAACTTCGAAAGTATAAATGGATGTTATTATTAAACTAAACTACGAAACGTACGAACACGTAAAATAACGATAAAACCTTCAATAACAGATTTTATGCGAATAAGGGACATTGAGCTTCATTTCTCGTATGTGACTTCTAGTCAAAGTTGATTCATAAATTTTCGTGTCATGTTCGGATATTTCTTGCAGAGATAGTCCTTCGGTAATTCCATGGAGTCGATTGGGGAGTTGTGAAATATTTTGTACCTTGGTCTGAGGATCAACATAACGTGTTCAGTCATGTACGGATGACCTGAGGATCGTCATGACGTGTTCGATCAAGTGATTGACTATATTCTGCACCCTTGGTCTGAGGATCGGCATGACGTGTTCGATCATGTGACTGTTAATATCCCGCATTCTTAATCTGAGGATCATCATGACGTGTTTGGTCTTACGGGTGACTTGAGGATCGTCAGTGACGTGTTCGATCAAGTGATTCATTGTCAAGTGTTGTTCTTTCTTGACCCGAGAATGCGTTTGGAGTTGAGTCTTCTTTCAGTCAATGTCATTGGTCAGTTTAGTTCTGGGCTAAGCTTCGAAGGGTATGGTTGGGTTTGAACGAGACATGGTTCTGAGAATAAGAGATGATGAAAAACTTACCATAGTGGTGGTAACCTTAAGGGTACCCTCACTTAGCTTAACCGCTAACGTCGTTTCATGCCGCTGGACCATCCATGTCCAGCCTTTGTAGGTCCTGACAGAGCCGGCTATTGTCAAGATGCAGATTTTACTGCTGAAGAGTATGCTGGTGAAGATTACTACGAGGAAGGCTACGGTTTCGCCAGCTAAAGATTTTGGAGCTTTTCTTTTGATATAGTTCTGTTGTTAATATGATTAATGATGTAATAGCTTAGTTGAACATGTAATATGTATCTTTTGGATATCCTTGGGTCTGTAATATATTAATCATGTAAGACTTGAATGTTTTGGATTCTTGCTTCCGTTGAACTTAGCCATTTTTTCGTATTATATCATTGTTTTAAGCATGTTTGGACAATCAGGTGACATTCACAACCAGTCACGTGTCTACAAACCCATAAAGGAAATTTTCCCTATTTTTGGTACTTCAGGGCATGACAACTCACTCAGAACAAGTTAATTGGAAATAATTACATTGAATGGAAATGAAACCTTGACATCGTATTAACTGTGGAGGATCATATATATGTCCTTACCACCCCATTCCCTCTAGAACCCACGGCAAATGCTTCAGCAGTTGCCAGACTCGAGTTCGACAAGTGGAAGAAGTCGAATGGTATGGCCTGCTGCTACATTCTAGCCTCAATGGCTGGTGTGTTGCAACATCAATTCCAATCGAATAATTCTGCTAGTGACATTATCGAATCCTTGAAAACGATGTTTGGGGAGCATGGCAGGCCTGCCAGGCAGGTAGCTATGCAGAAGATAATGAGTGCTAAGATGTCAAAAGGGACTCCAGTCAAAGAAGATGTTTTTAAAGATGATTGGTTATTTGAACGAGCTGGAGACCCTAGGTGCCAACATTGACACACAGACCCAAGTTGATATGATCCTCAATTCGCCGTCGCCTTCATTCGCTCAATTTAAACTTAACTATAATATAAACCAAATGAATTTTTCAATGAGTGAATTGATGAGTTCTCTTCTGATAACGGAAGGGGTGATCAAACCTGAGGGCAACGTTCTGAATGTTAAGAAAGGCTCTTCCTCCTCCCAATCTACACTGAAAGGAAAGAAAGGGAAGAAGAAAGCTGGCACTGGAGGTCCAAGTGTTGGACCAATCCCTAAGATTGCAAAATCTAAGGGAAAGGGTAAGGGTAAGGGGAAGGTGGGTGCCCAAGGCAAAGTAAAGTATTTCCAATGCGATGAGAAGGGCCACTGGAAGAGGAATTCTCCACAATTCTTGGCTACAAAGGTTCAAGGTATGATTGAATCACATGTGATTAAAGTAAGTTTTATAACGGATACTTCAAACACTTGGTGCATTGATTCTGGTACGACTAACCATATCTGTTATTCATTGCATGAGTTCAGATCAACCAGGAAATGCAGTGATGGGGAAATTGTGCTGACTCTAGGATCTAGCGTAACCTTTTCCGCGGTTGCAGTAGGATTAGTAGCTTTAGAATTTTCAGACAATAGTGTTTTGATTTTATCAGATGCACTTTACGTCCCTTTAATGAGACATAATTTAATTTCAGTTTCTAATTTATCGAATAATGGTTATTCGTTTCATTTTGGAACTGAAGTTATGATTAAAAGAAATGGTCCTTTTATTTATTCTTGTGTTAAATCAAATGGCTTGTATGTGATCACTCCAAATATTTCTAAAGACTCTTGTATGGAACTTAATAACTCAGTGGTAACTGTACTATCTAAAAGAAAGGGGCCTTCCACTAATCTAACAAGGTTTTGGTATATGAGGCTTGGCCACATCAATCTAAATAGGATTGGCAGACTAGTCAAAGAAGGGTCTTAGGCAATTTGGTTCTGGAACTAATGGAAGTCCGTGAGTCTTGTTTAGGGGGTAAGATGACCAAAAGGCCCTTTCCCGCAAAGGGCAACAGGACCAATGCATTGTTGAAATTAGTACATGCTGATGTGTGTGGACCAATAAATATTAGAGCAAGGGGTGGTTCTGAGTATTTTATAACTGATGATCACTCTAGGTATGGATATGTGTACCTAATGCAGCACAAGTCTGAAACCTTTGAAAAGTTCAAAGAGTTTAGGGCTGAAGTGGATATATAATTAGGCACATATATCAAGGCCATTTAATCTGCTTGAGGTGGCGAGTACCTTTCTAATGAATTTATTGATCACCTCGTACAGAATGTGATTCTGTCACAGTTGACTGCACCTGGTACGCCTCAGCATAACGGTGTAGCGGAGAGAAGGAATCATACTCTTTTAGACATGACTAGGTCAATGATGAGTTATTCCGAGTTGCCATTATTCCTTTGGGGTTATGCTTTGGAAACCGCTGCATACATACTAAATCTATTACCAAGCAAATCTGTTCCCAGGACACCATAGGAAATGTGGATTGGGCGCAAAAACTTCTTTGCAACATCTCCGGATATGGGGGTGTCCGACACATGTGCTGAAAGGAAAGATGAGCAAGTTGGATTCTAGATCGGAAGTATGTTATTTTGTAGGTATCCGAAGGGTACTTATGGATGGTATTTTTATGATCCAAGAGAATAGAAAGTGTTTGTTAGTACAAATGCTATTTTCTTAGAGGATGGTTATGTCATGAACCATAAACCTAAGGGAAGGATAGATCTTAGAGAGATAGAAGGAGAGCCCTCAGTCCTACCTACAGTTGATAACGATGTAAGACAAGAAAATACCACTTCTTCACCCATTTTTACACCGGTACCTTGTTGTAGTGGGAGGACTATTAGTTAGCCTGATAGATACATGTTCTTAGGAGAAGTTTTAAAGCTGTCTCCATGGAATCTGAATCTGATCCTGCCACGTATGAAGAGGCAATGACTGCTGTTGATTCATCTTATTGGGTTAAAGCTATGAAGGCTGAATTAGAATCTATGATTTCTAATCAGGTCTGGCATCGTGTAGAACTTCCAGTCAATATTAAACCCATTGGCTTTAAGTGGGTCTACAAGAGGAAAAGAGGATTTGATGGAAAGGTTGAGACCT
Organism: Hydrangea macrophylla; assembly: GCA_033977485.1. Lineage (NCBI taxonomy): Eukaryota > Viridiplantae > Streptophyta > Magnoliopsida > Cornales > Hydrangeaceae > Hydrangea > Hydrangea macrophylla. The sequence continues at coordinate 82,337,265 of CM066994.1, forward strand.
TTAAGGCAAGGCTTGTAGTGAAATGTTATACTTAGAGGGAGGGCATTGACTATGAGGAAACCTTCTCGCCGGTAACCATGATCAAGTCCATCAGAATACTCTTATCCATTGCTGCATGCCTAGATTATGAGATCTAGCAGATGAACGTCAAGACAGCATTCTTGAATGGCAATCTTAAGGAGGACATCCATATGTAGCAACCAGAAGGGTTCATAACTGGTGGGAAAGGTAGCTTGGTATGCAAGTTGCAAAAGTCCATTTATGGGCTTAAGCAGGCATCCAGGAGTTGGAACATTCGTTTTGACAAAGCGGTCAAGTCGTTTGGTTTCATATAGAATCTGGATGAACCTTGTGTGTACAAGAAAAGTTAAGGAAAAGTGGTGGCCTTTCTTGTTCTTATGTTGACGACATTCTACTCATTGGGAATGATGTAGCGGCGTTGTCAATGGTCAAGGTTTGGCTAGCTAGTACTTTTGAAATGAAGGATCTAGAAGAGGCTAGCTATATTCTTGGGATAAAGCTCTTTCGAGATCGTAAGCGAAAGATAATGAGATTATCTCAAGCTGGTTATATCGATAAGGTGCTAACTATGTTTTCAATGGACAATTCGAAGAAAGGTTTGTTACCTTTCATGCATGGTTTAGCGTTCTCCAAGGACCAGTGTCCAAAGACACAAGAGAAGAGGAGTTGCATGGCAGGAGTTCCTTATGCTTCGGCAGTGGGAAGTCTCATGTATGTGATGTTATGCACTAGACCAGATATCTGTTTTGCCATTGGCATGGTTAGCAGGTATCAATCGAATCCTAGTCCAAGCACTGGACAACCGTTAAGCACATTCTTAGTATTTGAGAAGGACTAAAGATTACATGCTTATGTACGGCGACGATGAGTATTCTAGTAGGATACACTGACTCAGACTTTATGTCAGATAAAGATTCGAGGAAGTCGACATCCAGATATCTCTTTACCTTGGGAGGTGGTGCTATTAGTTGGAGAAGCATTAAGCAGAAATGCATTACAGACTCAACTATAGAAGCTGAGTATGTGCTGCTTGTGAAGCCGCAAAGGAAGCTGTGTGGCTCAAGAAGTTCCTTATGGATCTCGGGGTGGTACCAGCATCGCTGTCACCTATTATGCTATATTGTGATAATAGTGGGGCAGTGGTTCAGTCCAAGGAGTGAAGGAACCACGGAAAGGGAAAGCACGTAGAGCGGAAATATCATCTAATCCAAGATATAGTTCAACGTGGAGATGTGACTGTTAGCAAGATTGCCACCTCAGACAATCTTGCGAATCCGTTTACAAAGGCCTTCCCACAGAAGGTCTTTGATCATCATCTAGATAGTCTAGGTCTTAGATGTAGTCCTGAATGGTTATGAGTGCAATTGGGAGTTTGTTGGGAGTAAGCCCTCAAACCATTACTTTATGTATGAGACATTGACATTTTAATATATGGATATCAGTTTTACATTTCATTATGTATGTTTCTTTCATGAAATGAGTGTTAATCCTTAAGCATCATAGTAAGTAATTCGTGTGTATACAAGATAAATACAAGTGAGATACGAATTACTATTGTTTGATACTTTGAATTTGTCATAGTGGATGATGAGACTGGATATCTCATCAGGTTTATACTGTAGCATGATTAACTACCATTAGATGGAGTGATGAATCTCAATCACTAGAGTGTAGCTCTTAGTTGATATGCTAGTGCTTGTAGTGCATTGATGGACTTGAGCTTTCCTATTGACACTTAAGGCTGTCAACAGTCGATAGGAACTCATAACTTGTATAAGGTACATGTTCTCAATCTTGAGACGATTATGAACATAGATTGTGGATATGGCTGCTTTGACTTACCAATCAGTGAGGTCTTAAATATCAACACCTGGGTATCTTGGGTATGTCATGTTCATAGGATTGTGAATATTTATTGTCAAGATAGAATCTACCCTCTGATATAGAGTAAGCATTCCCTTGAGAATGTCACCAATTTGATTACTGAGAACTACAGTCTTGTTGATAAGTAGCTATCAACATGTTTGGTAATCATGAGTGGTGAGTGAGAAACTCAAGGAATACAAGAAGTAATCATGATTCAGGTTGACACTAACCGTTTATCTGACTACCAAAATATGATTACGAATGCTGACGATAGGGGGACATTAGTACACCATGCAAGTCTAGTTATCGCTTCGAATATGTTCTTTTACGTTGCAGTTCAGTTATCATTTTATAGTGGAGTAAACATTAATTGACTAGTTGGTTAATTTTCTAATCAAAGAGTTTGGTCATGTGAATTAACAACTAGTCTGAGCCAACAATAAAGAGCCTAGGAGGTCCCACTCTTAGCTCCGCCAGGATGCTTGGAAAGGCACATGATGATCCTGTCAAGACATGCTCGATCGATTGAAGGAGTCTCGATCGATTGATGTCTTGGCAGGTTCGATCGATCAAACTTGGTTCAATCGATCGACGGTTCGATCGATCGAAGCCACGATCGATTGAACGTAAGGTCGGTTATGGGAATCTATAAATAGGGCAGCTGCGTCTAGAAAAAAGAGTTCGTAATTTTTATAAACCAGAAGCTGCAGAAACTATTTTAAGGTTCCCAAACCTACTTTATCCTCTCTATTAGGGTTTCCAACAACCCTAGCCTCTTCGGGAGCATCCGTAGGAGTCATAAGAGTGAAGGCCATCTAGTAGAGGCTGCTGGAAGTCAGAGATTCAGAATTGGGTTCAGGACCATGAGGTATAATTCTTTTCCCCTCTCTTGTACACATCTATAGAATTAACAAGTAGTAGATCCGAGCTACCAATAAAGTTTTTGAAACTTAATCTTTCCGCTGCGCATTTAAAATAATCTTTAAACTTGTTTTTCCTACTTTTTGATCCCCGAAACTTATAGTATTCGTGAAAAGGCCCTATTTCTTCCAAAATTCACAAAAAATGCATACGAACTCCAAATTGAGTTTGAGATGTACTGTTGGAAAGGTATTGAGGTCTGCTTTCCAAAAAAAAAAATTTGGAGTCAGGACACTTTTGAAAGTTTTATGATATTTGTGATAAAAACTGATTGATTGCCTTTGGAAATTCATAATAGATCCTTTTTAAGTCCGACTCCGCTTTTAAGACTAGTCTTTTTGGATAGTGTAGTTTCCCTTCTTTATTTATTTTTAGCTGTTATGGTAGTGTAATAAAACTTCAATCAATAAAACTTAGTTTTGAGAATTCTTCTTATTCAATCTACTTTCAGCTTTTCACATATTCTTTGTTATGCCACTCTTATCATGCTTGACTTAGTGGTTCAAAACCATCTTATTTTAATCTTTTGAAAACAAGCCTGAATCTTTTCCTTGAAATTTACATTAATGTTTGGTTCAAGAGTGGGGCTAGCCCTTTTAAAATAAGGGATGGGCTTCAAGGTGGGGGTTGCCCCTAGTATAGGGTCAGATAAAGAAAAATCAAGATTGGGAAGGGCTTGTTCCTAGTGTATCAAATGAATGAGAATGGCTTAAGGACTTAGACCGAACCTGGTTCCAGGCTGCCTACGTATCCCCTAACGGGAATCAGGTCCATTTACGTAGTTCGGGTAAGATGTGCACGAGTTAAGCATAGTACTTCTTGAGGCGATCTAGATTAATGGATTCTTTGGATTCAAGGCCGTCTAGGTCTGTTAGGTAGGCTACTCCCCCTTTGATAATGATCTTAACTAGGTAGGGTCTAACCCAATTGGGCTTAAACTTCCCTCTTGGATCGAAAACTGGCGCTCTCAATTCTTTCAAGACTAGGTCACCCTCAGCAATCTTCCTTGGGCGGACCTTCTTGTTTTAAGCTCTAGCTATTCTCTGCTAGTATTTCCGAACATGGTTCAGTCCTTCCATTCTCTTCTCATCTATTAATGCTAGCTCTTCGTATCTCTCTCTCAACCATTGAGATTCCTTTACCTCACATTCGGCCATCACTCTCAAAGATGGTATCTCAAATTCTATAGGTAACACAGACTCCATCCTATATACCAACAAGTATGGCGTGGCTTCAATGGATGTCCTCACAGATGTCCTATAACCCCATACGGTGAATGGTAACTTCTTATGCCAGTCCTTATACATGTCTGCCATCTTCTGCAATATTGCCTTCACATTCTTATTTGCAACATCTACTGCCTCAGGTCTGCGGCCTATACGGTGACGACTTATGGTGGGTGATCTTATACTTTTCCAATAGTGCTAGTACCTCTGCCTTAAAATGCGACCCATTATCAGATATGATCTCATGAGGAACCCCATACCTACATATGATGTTGTGCTTGATAAATCTGGCCATGTCCTTTGCCTCTAATTTGGTGTAGGATGCTACTTCTACCCACTTTGTGAAATAATCGATGGCAAATACAATATATCTATTCCCATTTGATGATTTCGGTACCACCTCTCCAATTATATCTATCCCCCATACAGAAAATGGCCAAGATGTAGTAAGGCTATAAAGTTCTGACAGTGCAGTGTGCATAAGATTATCATGGATCTGACTACGGTGACATCTCCTTACATACTTACAATAGTCATGCTCCATGGTGGACCAGTAGTATCCTTGCCGTACTATCTGCTCTGCTAGCATATGTCCGTTCATGTGAGGGCCACATACCTCGGCGTGAATCTTCTCCATCACCCTTTTGGCTTTACGTCTATCCAAGCATAAGAGGTTTTTCCCTATGTGTCACCTTCGGTATAATTTTCCTCCATGTATGATTAATTGGGATGATAACCTCCTTATTGCTCTTTAATCTTTCTCCGTGGCTCCCTCTGGGTATCCTTGCTCACTTATGAACTTCCAAATATTACTAGACCAAGATGTTGGCCCGAAATGTAACCTTAGAGAGGGGGGGGGGGGGGGGTGAATAAGGTTTTAGAGGAAAATTAACCTTTTAAACACTTAATTGCAAATTAAACACAATCACATACAATTATGTAAAGAGAGAAGGGAAGAGACACTTGCAACTGAGTTTTCAAGTGGTTCAGCAATCCGCACACCGCGGCCTACGTTCACCCCTTAAGAACACCTCTTGAGGATTCCTTTAAAAGGTTAAAGAGCTTTTCTGTGAGGAGGGGTCCAAGAGATGGGTTAGAGAAAGAAGCTCCTACCTCTCTCTAAAAACTTTTTTTCTTTCTTACATTATGATTATTGTTCATCTTTTTGTAATGTCAGTGAAACGGGATCATCTAAGAAGAAAAGGAATCAAGGTTCAGGAGGAAAATTTGGTTCCGTTCATCAAATCCAACTTCTAACCAACAAGATTCTCTAGTGAATTGTGCTATAGATGAGGTCAATACTAAGAAAACCAAATCTGTTAGCATCTCTACTACTTTTTTTTTCTTCAAAAAATGGTAGATAAATTCCAAAAAGGGAGGTACAAAATGTACAAGGGGGCATACCACAAGATAATACAATGAGCTTAGAGCATGAGGATTGTGGCAGGCAAGCCACTCAAAAAAAGCTAAAGCCAATAACCTAAATCTAAAACTGACTTAGAAACAAGGCCAAGAAAAAACAAATCAAAGAAACAACAAAACAACAAAACAAATCCAAGAAAACTAACAAAACAATCCCCCATTATGTTATCTAGCATGTAATTCAAGTTGGGGGTGTTGTTTCCATTAGGACCTAATTTGTGTTGATTTGAGAAGTCAAAATTTGCAATAGCTGTTCTTATGGAGTGGAAGCACCTTTAAAAGTCCTAACATTCCTCTCCTACCATAATCCATAGACGGCTACCCCAAGGCAGATAATTGGGATAAATCTACTTCAGCGAAGGCTAAGATCTAAATGCCGGGAATGATACTACTTCTATTTTCGATACTACAATCGATGGCACATAATCTGAAGGAAGGGTTCAAGTTATTAATGGTACCAATTATGAGCGTGAGAAGAATTTTATAATTTCTAATCCATTTAGATCTGTTGTTTATGGCATTGGAGATGGAGGAATTTCTAATTTGTCAAAGGTTAACAGGTTTCTCTGATGAAGATATCGAACTCCCAAAGGAATGGGAAGAAAACCCAAACGAATTTAGCCCATCTGTGACTACATCTAGAATCTCTATCCAAGGGCAGTTCTAAGATTGGTTGATAACAAGGAAGATGATAATCATAATGGATTGGATCAAACCGTAAGCCCTATTCCAAACCCTAAAAATCCTTGCTGCTAAATCATAATCTTGTAAAGAGCTACGGCTTAGTGGGGCTGAAACCAAGGAGATAACTCAAACTATGACCAAGAATTTCATTACTATAGTGACAAAGGCTGGAAGCCACGATCCTTTTGCGGATCTTGTTGAATCCATAAATTTCACAGGTGAAGGCCAAGGTATTACTAGTAAAGTTTGAAATCCGAATAAGGATCATTCGATTGGTAAGGAAGCTATTTGTTTGTAGCAAAGTTCCTGAGAATATCCATACGGATTTCAAAAACCTAAATGGAATTGAAGCTAAAAGGTCTGAGCTTGATCTTTCTGCTGACCCAAGCGAGAATCCCAAGGTGTTTGTGGGTGATATGCTACGCGCGCTTGAACAAAGGGCCTCCTTTGGTCCCAACGGTCATATGGCTTCTGCCCAAGATAAGCACTAAGCTGTTGAATCTATTAAAGAGTCTTCCAACTCTCCCAAAAAATCAGGCGGGCTATCTACAAATGTGAAACATGAGAACTATATTGAGATTGAAAAATCTTCTTTACCCAATGGGCAACCATCCAATGGTAACCATTGTTCGCCGAATTTGCCAGTTGGGCCTCCTAAGGCCAATGCCCCTAGTTGGGCATCACTTCTTTTTTTTCCAAAAATTGGTGAATAAAAAAAGAAAAGCCAAATGGCACTATACAAAAATACAAGGGGCATATCCTAGGATATACACTGAGCACAAAATGTATCTAGACGATGCAACATAGGAAAGGAATCAAACTAAGGCCAAGAGCCCAGAGAGAGACCTAATCAACCAAAATCCCAAAAATGGGGGGCCTTAAAGCATAAACATTAAACCCCTAGCTGCTAATATAGCAATAAAATTTCTAATTAAATAGATGGAGTAAAATAAACAAATCATGCTAAGACCATCTAGCCATGTAGTCTGATAGATGAGGGTCATTTCTCCACTTAATTTGGATCTGAATAGAGACTTGGAGGTATGTATCTTGAAGAATCCTTTCCTTTATTTTAACTTGAGATTTGAAGGTACGAGCATTTCTTTCTTTCCAAATGCAATAGACCACCAGCCCCAGGCACATTTTTGGGATGATGTTGTTGGGGGTTTTCTTCGTCTAAGTTCTAGCTGCCCAATCCAACAAAGACCTCCAAGAGAAAGTGTGTGATGATATCCCCAACCGATGTAATAAACCCTGCCATATAAAAGAGGAGAATGAGCAACCAAAAAACAAATGATCATGAGATTCCATACCTTGGTGGCAAAAAACACAAGCTAATGGACCAGTAGTGAAGTGAAATATCCTGTCATGAGTAGATAACCTGTTAAGAGCTACCCACCAAGCAATAACACTATGCCTAGGAATGTTCCCAGGGAACCAGATGAGATGGTTGTAGACATCCCGATTTTGACCAAACGTCAAATCCAGGGATTGGTTACCTCTAAAGACCGATGATGACGATGACCGGTGAAATTTGAAGATTTTCCAGAAAATTCAAATTCTTCAAAGATTCTCCAAATTAAGTTTCAAAATTGGAAATAAAAGAAAGAAAATTGGGTGTTCGGGAGAAACCCGAACGTTGAAGAATGTATGAGAAAGTCAGTCTGAGGATTTATCCTGAAAAATAGGATATGAAAGAAGCTTTTTTTTTTTTAAAAAAGAAAAAGAGAAAATGAAAAGAAGTTTTGAAAAGAAAAGAGAAAAGGATAGAAGAAAAGAAAAGAAAAAAAAAGAAAGAAACAAAATGATATATTAAAGTATATACTATGCATATGGATGTATCCTAATGAAGTACATTACAAATATAAGTACATTAGTTTATACTTTACTAACAATTAAGTTTGTGTTAATATATATTTTGAAAATTAAAAAGAAGGCAGGAATTCTGTTAGCTGCGGCACGCGGCGAAGCCGGCGGCACTCGCTGAGTGCCGCGCTTCATTAAGTGCTGCTCGGCATTCAGTGAGTGCCGGAACAACACTCAGTGAGTGCCGTAGACAAGTCGTCGAGTGCCGCGCACTGCAACAATCTGTTTTCCTTATATGTTCTAGAAGAAAACTTTGCACATGGATTTTCACCCGAATTTACCCATTTAACCTTGCAATGTTAGCCTATATAAACAGACTTTCATATCCATTATAGGGGACTTTTGAACTTTTGGAATCAAATTAATATATACAAGAGAGAGAATTGGGAGAGGAGAAGAGATTTTTCTTGAAGAATTTGAAGATTTTGGAAGAACTTCACAAGAGATAGAAGAAATCATTGAGGTCATAGAGGTAACCTCTCAACCTTTTGTAGAATTAGGCATATTCAATCACAAATTCATAGTTCTAGGGTCTTTTGCACATTTTCAAAAACTCTCTTCCCACCCCATTCCATCACACACCACATAGAATTTGTGAGAATCTCATGGTAGTTCATTAGTTTGGATCTAAATGAGCCTTGGGTTTATAAAATTTGAGTTGATATTGAAGAATTGGCTCTTTTGAATTTTCTTAAGTGAACTTTGATTTTAAATTTCTATTTTCTTTCTTTAAAATTCATAAGGTTTTATGTGTCCCTTTGGGTTTGATTTGTTAGTTTCTTATGATCCTATGATTCATATGGAGATTAAGATGGACCATGGTCCTATCTACATATAGTTGGTGAGATCCAAGTCTTGACTCATGACTTGGATCTCTATACTAAGAATCTTATGGAATCCATACTATATTTCATAGAGATTTGAGTAGATTTGGGTATCATTTAGCCTCCAAGGATCATTAATTTGATAGGGGAATAGGATATCATGTCTCTACATTCCTCAAGGATCATATGTTTGAGAGAGGAATTAGATGTAGATTTTCATACTTTATATTCAAAATTCACAAAAAAAAAATAAGTAAGACCTTGGGATTCTCCAATTATAAGATCTATGATGGAAATACATTAAGCCTAAATCTATAGATTTCTTTATCATTTCTTTTTAAATAATCATAATCATACTTGATCCCAGTCCTCTCTAGAATCATAGATCAAGTTGGATTCAAAATATGAACACTAATCTAACAATGGTATAGTGAATCCATAAACCAACTATGATCAAAGATTTTTTTTTATAAAATCATGGTTCATTGGAATTGGATGAGACCAATTGGAGGATGTTCATAACTCATTTAAGTACCTCTATGATTTTTGTTTTGATGAAATTCCATGTTTAAGATGGTTTGGTCTTGTGATTTCAAAACAAGTAACTCTTTGTCCAAAAATTCTAGAACAGTAAGTCCGTTTTAAAATTAATAAATTAGAACCTTAACTAAACTTCCTTGGCCTCTAATAAAATTTTCTAAGTAGCTTAATGTGTTAGGAAGGTATCCTAAAAAGATCTTAGTGTTTCTCATTTGTTTACTATTTTTAGAAAATCGTACAAGGTCCTTGGACAGAGTGTTGCAGATTCCTGAGTGATGTCTAGTGTTTTCCTTATTCCCAGAGATCTAACAGTTCAATATTCAATTTTCTTCTTGGGTTAGAAACAAGACTCACAGAGGCATATCATATCCAAAAATCATTAAAATCTAACCGTTGGAAGCATGATTTTTCTACCTTTTAAAATATGGTCTGCTCTTTGAAATTCATGAGAAACAGTCACTGTTTTTGTCTAATCTCCTTGATCTTAACTTAAATGGTTTTCAAAGTGCTTTGGGACTCAAATTATGTTTTGAATAATGATAATTAAGTTTAAATCCAGAGGCTAAGTGATCCAAATTAGTGAAGAGTTCATAGTTCATCCTCATTCGTGTTTACATCCATGCAGTCATCCATGTATATTGATGCTTATAGTTAGGATTTAATTCTAGTTTGATTTGTCCCTAATTAAACCTAGTTGTGAATTCCTTATAATGATGTTGGGATTATACTACCTCTATATGGACATTGCATTGGCTTATAGTTGAGACTTGCAAATCTATAGAGGTGATATGTTTTCAAATAATTAGAAGGAATCCATGAATAGGTCGATTATTTCCATGCTTGATAGATTTAAGTTAGAAGTCTAAGATTGATTATTTGATACCATGTTTTGTTTAAAATATGTGGACTAACCCTTTATTTTGTAGCACTTTTGAGGTACATTTTCTCAACCTTGTCTCTAGTTTATTTTGCTTTATTGATTTTGATGAGGTGTTGAGGGCACGCTTAGATTAATAATTCAATTAAAAAGGATGTTGAGTAGAGGCCTATCACGAGATAGGATGAAAGGGGGTGTTTTAGTCCGCCGGACTCCTTCCCCTTTCATTCGATAATCTCTGGACCCAGTTTATCTTTGGTTTTGTAAAAGATCGGTTTGCTTTTAAAATGGTTTCTTAATTTTCCTTTTAAAAATTAAGTGGCGACTCTTTGAAATTTGAAAATGTTTTAAAAGTGGGCCAAAAATGCCGGTATCCACAATGGTGCCATAGAACCTTTGGGCGAGTGTCTCTACGGTGGTCCCAAGTATGTGCCAGTTTAAAAATCCCATTTAGAGATGGAATCCAAATGGCTAAATCAAGATGATCAGAGGGAGGGAAAAAATCATGCATATGGGCCCGAATCTCCATAAGTTCTAAAGTGTTACTTAACGGTCATTGCCATTCCCCGTCAGCAATAATATCTTTAACTTTTGCATTTAATGAATGGCGGCATCATAAGCAACTCTAGGACCAAACTTATCAAGGAGGGGGGCCTAAAGGGTGCCAATTATCATACCACAAGAAGGTATCACACCCATTACCAATTTTATGTTTCAATAAATCCAATACCAAGAACTTTGAGAGGGGGACTTTATAACCAAAAAAACCTTTTTCCTTTTTAAAGATAAGTTTCAACCCAGTCTACCTAAAGAGATTGTTTCCCAGGAGAGAAAAGAGACCAAATATGTTTAAGATTAAGGGTTTTATTAAGTTGAACTAGAATTTTCAACCCCAAACCCCCTTCCTTCTTAGGTATTCCAGACCAAAGGAATCTTCTTAAGTGTTCACTTTTGGGGAGAATAAACGTTCCAGACCAATAGTTTTGGATACCTGCAAGAACAGACTGTATTAGTTGCAATCGGCCAGCATAAGAGAGGCATTTAGAGGTCCACGATGTAATTCTAGAGCTAATCAAAGTGATAAGTTCATTATAGTGCCCTTTTTTCAGTCTAGATGTTATAAGAGGAACACTTAGATATTTAAGGGGGAGGGATCCGATAGGGACTTGAAGGATATTACTAATGGACTGAACATCATTATCCTCAATACCAGATGTAAATAAACAACTCTTACTAGTATTAGCAAGTAAACTTGTAAGATCATAGAACTCAGTAAGAGTGTTTTTCATGAGCTGAGCTGAATCTTTATAGCAATAAAACAATAATAAAAGGTCATCAGCAAAGCAGAGATGGGATATTTTAAGTTTGTCACATTTCCAATGATATTCAAAGTGGATAGATCTTTTAATATTATGATCAATTAATTGGCTTAAGGTGTCCATCGCAAGGACAAACAAATAAGCAGAAAGAGGATCACCTTGCCTAAGACCCTTAGCACCTTCAAAGTACCCAATATATTCCCCATTAAAGTTAATGGAGTATTTTGGACTGGTCACACAAGTTTTGATCCAAAGTTGCATTTTGGGAGGACAGCCTAAAATATCAATTAAATCCAAAAGAAATCTCCAACTAACACTATCATAGGCTTTCATTAGGTTAATCTTAGCTGCAGCTCTAGATTGACCCTCTGATTTGTGGTAGTGCCACATGAGATCCTAAGCAAGGAGGATATCATCACTTATCTTTCGACCTTTAATAAAAGCAGATTGGGCATTGTCGACAAGATCGGGTAAGATAAGTTGGAGTCTTTTTGGCAATAATTTTAGAAATACATTTATAAATGGTATTATAACACGAGATAGGTCAGAAATCACTCATTTCGAAGGATTGAGAATTTTGGGAATAAGAGCAATAATGGTTGCATTAGACTCTCTTAAAAATTTTCTGTAGATAAAAAATTCTTTGATAGCTTGAGTAACAAGAGCATCGGTAATATTCCAAGTTTTTTTTTTAAAAAAATGGGCGTTATAGCCATCTGGACCCGGAGCTTTGTTACTAGTATAAGCTTTAATCTCATCATCACTTGGAATATTATCCATACTAGCATAAGCTTCAGTAGGGATCCTTTTATGAATAATATTCCTGAGAACATTAATGCCAGGGTAATTGTTAGTAGCAGGACTTCCAAGCATGGATTAGAAATATCTAATAGCTTCATATTTTGCTTCCTCATCATTTTTTGACTGTTCTCCATTAGATAAAAGAAGGGAAACAATATGTTTACTGTTTCTGTGGTTCTTTATGAACTGGTGAAAAAAGGTGGTGTTCCTATCCCCAGCTTCAAGCCATTGGACTCTAGATTTTTGTCTCATCACATCCTCTTCCACAAGAATATAGCTTCCAAGAAAATTCCCATCGGATGATTTTCATGATCTTTTAAATTAAAATCATCGAGATACTCATCTAACATACTTTGGCAATGCATAAGATCTGCCCAAGCTTTCAATTTTTCTCTACCAATAGAATCTTTAGAAAAGGATTTAAGATCTATTTTTAGATTTCTGAGCTTATGACATAACTGGAATTGATAAAAACCATTGACATTTTTGGTCCAAGAATTCCTAGTTGGGCATCACTTGTTAAAGAAAAAAAAAACTGCTCCATCTTTTAAACTTAGCTATATCAAGCCTTTTTCTTGTGATTAGAGCAAGTGCTTCATATTACCCAAGGACTTAGCCACAAAAGGTAACAAGACAAGGGAAAATACCCTGGTTGGATATTTCATTGGGAAGAAATTGCCTTAAACATTGGTGAAGAATTTTGTGATTAGGATGTGGTCCAATACAGGTCTTTTAGATATGATTGCTACCAATTCTGGTTACTTTGTCTTTAAATTCGATAGTAGCGATACAAGTGTAGTCCTAGAAGGGGGTCATGGCATCTCGCAGGACAACCTATAATTCTCCGCAAATGGTAAGCAGTTATACCTCTTTCTAAAGATGCTCCAATCTCTCTACCAATTTGGGTGAATATCCCTTTGGAATACTGAAACCCAAATGGATTAAGTCACATTGCAAGTATTACAAGGAAACCTTTACACATTAATAAGATGACAGCTATGTGCTGTAGGATTTCATATGCTAGAATTTGTATTGATGTTACTGCTAAAAGGGAATTATTACATGAATTTGATATCAAAGCTGAAGATACTATAAATGGAGGGTCAGAACCTACCAGAATCTATGTCGAATATCAATGGATGTCGATCCGATGTAACAAGTGCAGAACATTTGGCCACAATTGTGAGAAGACTCAGAATTTCTAGGAAAGGAATAGATGAAGGTCAGTGGATGACCAAAGGGAAAGGGAAGAAATGTTTTTTTTTTTTTTTTTCGGAAAATAGGGGAAGAGAAATGTTTATGTTGATGAATCTGCCCAAGTCCCCTCAACATCCACGACTCAATCAATTATGCTAGGCCCTGCACAATCTAGCCTCATGATGACTCAACTAGTGGTCAGGACCAATGAGGATACTAATTCAGAACATTCTAACCAACCATTGAAATTAAAAATCCAACAAAGGCAGTTCAGGTAGATCATAGGCTTTTTAGTCCAGACCAAGTTGAGTCTACATGTGTATCTATGAAGGGACCAGAGAGAGATAAGGAACCAGCCTTAATCCCAGTCTTATCAGTAAAGAATGAATTGGGTGAGCACATTGTACATACCATTAACCCTATGGCAAACATACTTCCCTTTGGTTTGATAATTGGCTTCCCATTGGTCCTTTGTTTGATAAATATACTAATAGGATAGCTTATGATGCTACCATTGATTCTAAAGCCAAAGTTGAGGCCATTATAAGTAACAATGATTGGAGTTGGCCTTTGTCTAATTCCATAGGCTTAAATGAAGTTAGAAATCTCTTATCTAATATGTATAAGCCTAATGGCTTGTCTGATAGTATCTCTTGGTCTACATCCCCGTCTGGGAGTTATAAATTCACACTTATTTGGGACCATTATAGAGATATTGCCCCTGTGGCTCCTTGGTACCAAATTGTTTGGTTTCCTAGGTGTACTTCGAGACAGAACTTCATTCTATGGGTTATTGTTCAAAATAGACTTGCCAACCATGACAGAATCTATGCCTACTCCCCTGGACCTCTTGCTTGTGTGTTTTGTCACTGTCATATGGATATACCCATTTATTTTTTTGAGTGTGCTTATGCTATGTTTATTTGGCAGGAGTTGATGCAAAGGTGTGAGCTACTATGGAATTAGAAAGAATGGGATGCTACTATACAATGGATGGCACAACATTGGAAGGGGAAGAAGATTCAACAAGTTATCCCAATTATCTACCTTGGAGTAGCCGTCTATGGATTATGGAAGGAGAGGAATACTAGGACTTTTAAAGGCACTTCCACTCCAAAAGAAATGCTTTTGCAAAGTTTGTTCTCTCAAATCAATATGCAAATTAGGTCTCAATGGAAAAAAGCACCCCCAACTTGAGTTACATGCTAGATATTGGACATAATTGGCCATAATTGGGGATTTTTGTTTGTTTTCTTGGTTTGTGTTGATTTTTCTTGGCTTTATTTATAAGTCAGTTTTAGATTTTGTCTTTAGCTTCAGTTCTTTTGTGTGGCTTTCCTTGCCACAGTCCTTTTGCATTGAGCTCATTGTTTTATCCTGGGGTATGCCCCTTGTACATTTTGTACATCCCGTTTTTTGGAATATATTTACCATTTTCCGAAAGAAAAAAAATCCTATGGCAATCCGAGACTATCAAAAGGCTTCCGACCACAAGATGGGAATTGAAGTTCCAAATGCCTTTGTGGCCCTTATCAAGGACTGTGCAGAGGTAAGAATGGAACAAGTTCAAACCATTCAAGATGGAAAACAACAGAGCTTAAGGGTACACATGAAGGTGGAAATGGCAATACTACTCTTTCTCAAAGTAAGCATCCCAGCACATCTTTGAGCAGCAATCACCAGACATCTCCAAGTAAGTCTAACAATCAGAAAAAGGGGATCCCTTCAGGTAAGAAGAACAACCCCCAAAATCGTATTTAATGATTATTTGCAATTGGAACATTAAGGGGGCTAAATTTGTCGTACAAACAAAAGGAATTGAAAAAAAATTCATTTTTGAAAATGATGTCTCAATATGGACATAACTGAAACTAAAGTGAAATAGATTAATGAGTTGTTAATTCAAAAATCTATTCTACATAATTGGAACTTTGTCACAAACACCCAATCTGACTCTCATGGGAGAATATGGGTGGCATGGGATTCAAATAAAGTTAAAGTGGATGTTATTAGTTCTAATCTTCAAATTATCCACACTCGTATTACTAGTGATGATAATAAAATGTCTTTTGGCGCTTCTTTTTTCTATGCCTGTAATAATGGGATCCAAAGAATTAGTCTATGGAATTCTAGGACCATTGCTATTCTATGGGTCCAACCCCTTTGATTACATTAGGATATTTCAATGTTATGCTTCATTCCACTAAAATCCAAGGAACAGAGAACGGTAATGTCATGCCCCGGAATTGTACATACGATTCTAGGACACGTGGCATGTCACTAAGGCTCCCATTATACCCCTAAAGATCCATTATTAAGCTTAAAACACTTTTTAAACATTTCTTTTTGAAATAGAGTAATCCAGTCGACTAATCGGGGACCCGGTCTACTATCAATGCAAATTGTAGAGAGCACTTACCTGAGGATCCTCTGGTCCAGTCGACTGGTGGATCCGGCCAATTGAGATTACTGAGGCCTGGTCGATTGAGCCTTGGGTCTGGTTGATTGAAAA
The DNA here is from genome assembly GCA_033977485.1 of Hydrangea macrophylla. Taxonomy (NCBI): domain Eukaryota; kingdom Viridiplantae; phylum Streptophyta; class Magnoliopsida; order Cornales; family Hydrangeaceae; genus Hydrangea; species Hydrangea macrophylla. The sequence continues at coordinate 82,353,341 of CM066994.1, forward strand.
ACCCCAACTCCAGAATTTGGTGTTCTGTTGCACGATCCAGTCGACTGGACTAGGCACCCAGTTGACTGGTCTGCAGTAGTAGAACCCAATTCTGCAGTAACCCCCTGCCTGAACCAAAACCAAACCAACTATGCTCAACACCTAATAAAGTGCGACCAAACCAAAAACAACTAACATGATTCAAACCATGCACTACCTAAAACAACTTATCATCAAACTATTACATGATTCAATGATTAAATTTACATAAACCACCAACTAAACTAACACTATTTGAAATTCACAAATAGCTTGATATAAACCAAACAAACATAAGGGCATCAAACCCCATTAGCAAACAATTCTCTTAAACCACAAAATTGAGGATCAATTAGACCCAATTACATAGAATCAAGCTATTAACAACAAATGATACCCAGAATGCCATAAACCAACAAACCAAGCTATTAACATGATTCTTTCAAATGGAGGACACCTCAGCATATGATACCCAGAATTTGTTTGGGGGTTACAATTTATGGCATTTGGAGAGAAAGAAACAAAAGAACCTTTCAGAACTCATCAACCCCAAAAGAGCACCTTTTGAAGATGTTTGTCTCACAAATCAATGCTCAAATTAGGATCAAATGGAAAACTCACAACTGTCTACAGGCCTTGCTTTGTAATTGGGAGTAGTTTTGTTTTGCTCTCATTTTTTCTTAGATTTTTTGGGTGTGTTTCCTTGGTTTGGTTTCTTTAGTCCCAATTATTTTGGCCTATTGAGGCATTTTTAGTGGTTTGTTTTTCCACTTGTCCTTATGCTTTGTGCTTTTTGAATATCCTGGGGTATGCCCCTTGTACGTTTGTACATCCCTTTTTTGGAATCTATTTACCGTTTTCCAAAAAAAAAAAAAAACATGATTCTTTCAAGTATAAACCATACCCAGTCATATTACATATTTAAAACAAAATACAAGTTAGCCATCTACACAAGAAATTACCTATATTAACTAAACCAAATTCCCAAAACCCACGTTTCTCGCCAAATCTTTACCGATTCCATTTCTTCACTCTTTCGCCGACCTGCCTTTATCACCTATAATGGTTATCAATAACCATTACAATATATCAGGTATATGCTAGTGAATACCAACAATTATAAAAATGACTAATAGACATGCTCAATCTTATCTTTTCTATACATCATTATGGTCTCCAGGAACGCAAGTACTGGCCACCCTTTCACGTTATCCCGTGACTACTCCATTAGTCCGCGCGACTAACCAAGATCCACACCTCTTCCTTTCAGGCATGCAACCCCATGGTCAATTTTGGCATCTAGTCTCATCACTTCGATGGTAAGTACAAGTTTTCCCTTTGACCCAAATATACAACTCAACATACTCAAATAATTCATAATAGCATGCTAATGCCAAACACATGGGTCTTATTAACCACGTGGGTTTACCTAATAATAACCATACATGCCAAATTAAACGAAAGACATGCTAATCATCACAAAGATAATCTCAAACAAGGAATTATCCAATTTCCATAATTATTGCCACTCACCTCAAGGGTTTCGCTCCTAATTGCAGAATTAAGAGCCTAGTAATATCCAGGTACAATTTCTATATACAAATTACAAGTTATGAGCTAAGCTCCCAAATTTGGGCATAGAAAAACTGTCTCAAAATGCAATGAGATTTATACCACTGCATTAGACTCAACTCCAGGAGTTCGAATATGTAGCAGTTTTGAAATTGAACGTCATTAAGCACGTCAATTGACGTTGAAAGCGTCGTCTTCGTCGAGATTTTCTGTAAATTTCTTCTGTAAATTGTCTATTAACTAAGGATAATGACTCAAAACTATGAGTCACTAGCCATGTGTCGGCTAACATGTGACTCCAAGTTTCCATTTTTAATCTTGCCTCCCCAAGGTTTAGGTAAGTTTGCATTTATACCCCTGCTACTTATGAAACTTATTTAAACTATCCCAAACTTAAATGGGTGTTTGTCTATGTCATATATGCGTCCCATAAGTGGTCCCACATAATATTATAAAGTTGCTAATTAACCTACTAATTATGCAACGTGTCCAATTCGTCCTCACAAAGGTATCCGTAACGAACCACAAAACTGATCTCTAACAATTAACATGTTAATAAAACATCAAAATGATATTATATATGCCTTAATAAACATTTAAACACATTTATCCCCCATATCTGTCCCATCATACGGGGACCTCTCATAACTGTACCAAACTGGGACTGCCACTTGGCCTATCTCTGGGTTCCAAAATGGACACCCCAATCATCTCAGTGAGTTAACACTCACATAACACAAGTAATCATGTCATTAATGTAATGCTAATATGCATGCTAAATGCAATTAATTTCTTACCACGGGAGCGGGTGTTACATTTCTACCCTCCTTAAAGAGGAGTTTGTCCCCAAACTTGTTGTACCTCAATTTTTAAACAAGTCTGAATACTGCTCTCGTATCTCTTTTTCTGTTTCCCACGTGTCTTCCTCAATCGAATGATTCTGCCACAATACCATAACTAATGGAATAGTCTTCGTCCTCAATACTTGCTCCTTTCGATCAAGAATCTTGGCTAGATACTCAATATACGATAAATCTTCTCTGATCTCCAACGGTTCTGGTTCGACTACTTGACTCGATTCTGATACACACTTCCAGAGCATTGATACGTGAGATACATTATGCACATTGGTTAGCTCCTAAGGCAAATCTAATCGATACGCCACCAGTCCAACTCTCCCAATAACCTTAAATAGTCCGACATATCTTGGATTCAACTTTCCTCACTTCCCAAATTGTACCACTCCCTTCAAGGGCGATACCTTCAAGAATACATAGTCTCCCACTTCAAACTCTATCAATCGTCTCTTTAAGTCTGCATAACTCTTGTACCGACTTTGGGCCGTTTTGTTGTATCACTTTAATCTTTTCTGTAGTTTGTTGAATTATCTCAGGACCTATCAATTTCCTTTCCCCTACTTCAGTCCAACAAACTGGTGAACGAAATTTCTGCCCGTATAAAGCCTCAAAAGGTGTCATCCCAATACTAGATTGAAAACTGTTGTTGGAATCAAAATTGCTAGAGGCAAATGTTCCTCCCAATCACCTTTGATATCTAGTACACATAGTCGCAGCATATCCTCCAATATCTGAATTACTCCTTCTGACTGGCCATTAGTCTGGGGATGAAATGTCGTACTAAAACCTAGTTTAGTACCCATAGCCCGCTGTAATCCTTGCCAAAATCGCAATGTGAACTTATTATCTCTATTAGAAATAATTGATACTGGAGCTCTATGTAATCTTACTATCTCTTGAACATATAACTCCGCTAGTCTCATCGGGTCATTGGTCTTCATCGACAAGAAGTGTGCTGACTTGGTCAGTCGATCAACAATTACCCAATGGTGTCATTTATTTTTTTTGATCTTGGCAAATCTGATACAAAATCCATTGTAATATTCTCCCATTTCCATTTCGGTAGAGGTAATGACATTAACTGTCCCACTGGTCTCTGATGTTCTACCTTGACTTGCTGGCATACCACACATTTAGCCACATGTTTTGCTACTTCTCGTTTCATTCCAGACCACCAATAGATTTCTTATAATTTGTGGTACATTTTTGTACTTCCTGGATGAATTGAATACTTGGTGTTATGTGCCTCCTCTAGAACTATATCTTTAATCCGATCTACATTGGGTACACAAACCCGATTTCTGAACTTCAATATACCATTCTCAAAGGTGAACTTCGACTGCTTACCCTCGGGTATACCATCCATCAAAATCTTCTTCAACTCCGGATCTTGAAGTTGCTTGCTTCGAATCTCATCTACTATGGATGACTGTGCAATGATAGCCGACATTAAGGCACCTCTAGCGTTTGGGATTACTTCCAGTTCCAGCTGCTCCATTTCTCATATTAGCGTCTCCTGAGTAGTCAAGGCATAGATTAAATTACTTTTTGATTTCCGACTTAACGCATCGGCCACCACATTGGCCTTTCCCGGATGATAGTGAATAGTCACATCGTAGTCTTTCATTAATTCTAGCCAACGCATACAAATTTGTTATGGGTTAGAGAGAGAAGCTCCTCCCTCTCTCTAGCTTCTCTTGTGATTTTCTCACATCCATATCTTCTTTAAATGGGTTCCTCCTCTAAGAAAAAAAGAAATCAAGTATCTCCAAAGATTAAATATGTTTCTTCCAATGCCATATCCAATAGCCCTCTCCACCAAGCTACAGTTTCTGGTGCTGAGTCCTTTTTGTCCCCTGAAATTGCTAGCAAATACTTGCTCAAAGGAGATGGTTCTGTTCAGATTAGAGATGGGACTACCAGTGGAGGTACCCATTCTAGAGGGGTAGTTCATGTCCTTAATGCAGCCAAACCAGAGAATGGGAAGAACTTCATCATTTCCAATCCATCCAAATCCATAGTTTATGGTATTAGTGATGGGAGTATTTCTGATTTGTCCAAGGTTAACAGCTCTGAGATCTTTGAAGAAGATCTGGAACTCCCAGAAGAGTGGGAAGAAAAATCAAACAAGGTTAGACCCTCTGAGGATAGAGAAAGGATTTCTATCAATGGAAGACTCTGGGAAATTGTTGATAATGAAAGTCAAGCTGGTGATAGGTCTGCTAGCCCTCCTTCTGATCCTAGATTCATGGCTATTAAATCTGAGTCTTGTAAAGAAGATCTTCTCTTGAAAGGTCCAAGAACTTCGTGTGATGCAGGAAGCTCAGAAAATATTTATTTATCCAAGACTAAATTTGATGCTCTTGTTGCTGAAAATGAAGCATTGAAAATCTCCATTCAAGCCTCTCATGAAAGCATTGTTCCAAATGCCTATGAAGTTGAAGAACATAGACATTGCAGATCCTCATCTGCAATACATGGGTTTAACGATAGCATTAGTATCGATCCTAAAAGAGGGGGCTGCACAGATTCCAATCTGTTTGTGGAGAGTGTGCTTCACGCCCCTTCCCTCACTCTCCCCAACGGTAACTTGCTACAGTCCTCAAATGCCCCTTTAGCTGATCACAACCACATGGGTAAGGACCTTTTGCCCGTAAAAGAAGGAAATTGGTCTGCACAATTACCTACTAACCTTTTGCAGGCTTTGCCACGTGATCAAGACCCAGCTAGCATTAAGTTGTTGCGTGAAAGTGCAAGCAATGTTAACACTCTGCCTAGTGGGGCCCCGTGTGAGTTAAATAATGAAAGTACTCCTATTTCTACACATGCGTTACAAAGTCTCAAATCAGCCGCGGGGCCATGTGTTATGGATGGGCCAGATATTGAGCTCTCTTCATTTACCACTGCTCAAAATTCATTTGTTTCTGAAGACCACAAGGTACAGTCAATCTCTTATCCCATTAGTCAAAAGGGGTCGGACCCACCATTGAATTTGGCAGCCAAAGTTACTGCTCCTCCTAAGACTCAAGTCACTAGTCCTATTTGTCTAAAGGACTCGGCCCCACCCTTGATTTTGGCAGCCAAGAGTTGTTCCCCCATCTTTTTGAACACTGTTGCTCCATCTGTTCCTAATTCTCAAGACCAAAATTTTAATTCAAAAATTATACCCTTGGGTTAAAAGGTTTCGGCTCCACATGAATCCTTGGCAGCCAATCTTAGTCTTCATTCTTCAAATTGTATGGGATGTCCTAATCATATACACACGCCTTCTAAAATGGACCCCAAAGTTTCATATGAATCTCCTCAGGTTAACAACCCTTCTTGGGTCTCCCTTGTTAAGCAAATAGTGGCACCTGCTTTTAAACTTAGCTACTTTAAGCCTTCTGCTAATGAAGAAAACAATTGTTATATTCTACCTAAAAATCTAGCCACAGAAGGCAGTAAAGCTTGGGACAACACCCTTGTTGGGTATTTCATTGGGAAGAAGCTTCCTTACTCCTTAGTAAAGAACAACACTGCCAGGATGTGGTCCAAAGTAGGTCTTATAGACATGGTAGCAACGGATTCTGGGTTTTTCTTTTTCAAGTTTGACAGCAAAGAGGCTAGCGAAGTGGTTCTTGAAGGGGGTCCCTGGCACTTTGCAGGGCAACCCATTATTCTTCGTAGTTGGCTACCGGGATTGAGATTGTCTAAAGAAGCCCCATCTTCAGTTCCTATCTGGGTAAATATATATAATATTCCCTTAGAATACTGGAATCCTAAAGGATTGAGCCATATTGCTAGTATTATCGGGAAACCCTTACACGTTGATCGGGTTACATCCACGTGCCGTAGGATCTCATGTGCCAGAATTTGTATTGATGTTAGTGCCGAACGTGAATTACTTAATGCTTTTGATATCCAAGTTGAAGATCCTATCAGTGGGGAACCAGAATTTATTAGAATTCATGTTGAATACCAATGGACACCTATCCGTTGTAAAAAGTGCAAGAAATTTGGCCATAATTGTGAGAAAATCCAGAACAATTATAATCATAAAAAAAATCCTAGTTCAAAGATAGGCATAGAAGACGGTCAATGGAAGACCAAGGAGAAAGGGAAAACGGTGTCTGTAGAAGATCCTAACCAAGCACCTTCCACTTCTGCTATTCCTAACGTTCCAGAACTTGTACAGGGTAATCTCTCAGTTATTCAATATAACGGTGGGGATATTAGGGAACCCACCACAGAATCTCTTTTAAAAGGTGCTAACCCTCCTTCTCCTGCTATAGCCTATCAGAAGAACCCTCGGCCTCAAAGCCCAGAGAAAATTATTTCTTCCTTCCTTCCTTTGAAAGCTCCTACTGGAAGAGATGATATGAAAGAATCCCCGGGTCAAGAATCCCCGACAAGGAGTAATGAGCATGTTATATATTCCATAAGCCCCAAAGCTGTCCAAAATCTTCATAATTCCTCTCCAAAGCATCTGGAAATCAAAGCTTCAAACCCATTTGGCATCCTATCTGATGACACTGTTCACGCAGACATGGAACAGCCCCAACAACATCAAGGTGGAGTTCCACTAACCACAAACAAAGGGGCCTCTGAAAGTTTGGGAGGAGGCAATGGACTTACTACCAGTAAGCCCTTAAGCACAAGACCCGAGTCAGCTCTCAAACTATCTCCAGGTAAAAGTAACAATCAGAGGAAGGGAATTCCCTCAGGTATGAAAAATAATTCCCATACTCGTAATCAATGATTATTTGTAATTGGAATGTTAGGGGTCTCAACAAGTCCTATAAACAAAAAGAGTTAAAAAAATTCATTTTTGATAATGATATTTCTGTTATGGGCATCACAGAGACCAAAGTTAATCAAACTAATGAGGTGATCATCCAAAATTCTATTCTTCCTCATTGGTCCTTTTTTACAAACACGCAATCTGATTTTCATGGGAGAATATGGGTTGCTTGGAATCCAGATGTTGTCCATGTGGATATTTTGGTTTCTAATCCTCAGGTTATCCATACTAGGATTACTAGTGATGATAATAAAATTAATTTTGAGGCCTCATTTGTTTATGCTTTTAATACTGGAGCCCAAAGGATTAGCTTATGGCACTCTCTCAGGACCATTGCTAATGCTATGGGTTCTAATCCTTGGATTGCCTTGGGAGATTTCAATGTGACTCTTAACTCCAATGAGATTCAAGGCTCTGATAAGGGAAATGAACTTGAGAGGGAAGATTTCTCTAAAAGCATTAATGATACTTGCCTTGTGGATCTGAGATATATTGGAGTTTTTTTTCTCTTGGTGCAATAGAAGATTTGGAAAACCTGACTTTACTCAGAGAAAACTGGATAGGGCTATTATTAATCAGGAATGGCTCGATACCTTCCCTGTGTCTCTTGCTAATTTCAAGCAAGCAGGTATGTCCGACCACTCTCCTATCATTGTTAATATTGATAGTACTAGGAAAAGAAAAGGTAGACCTTTTAAATTCTATAATTTTCTGACTTCCTTTGAAAATTTTTCTCCTACTGTCCAAAAGTCTTGGGACTATAGAATAGTAGGCACTGCCCAATTTCAACTCTGTCATAAACTCCGGCGTGTTAAAAATGATCTGAAATTTCTTTCTAAAGAATTCATTGGTAAAGAAAGAATTCGGTTGGATAAGGCTAGAGAAGATCTTTTTCAAAGCCAAACTAAACTTGAGGATAATCCCATGGATAATGACCTTATTAGGGAGGAAAAAGTGGCTATGGAAAATTTTCTTGAAGCTGCTAGAATCGAAGAGGAAATTGTTAGACAAAAATCTAGGATTCAATGGTTGGAAGGTGGAGATAGGAACTCTAAATATTTCCACAATTCTATTAAAATAAGAAGAAACAAGAAACGCATTCTTTCTCTTGTTAGACCTGATAATACCACGACCAATGATGAGGGAGAAGCTAAGGCGGAGGCCGTCAGATATTTCCATGATATGCTCGGCACTACTGCTAATCATAATTATCCTGGTCCGGAAGAACTCAAAAAATTCATTTCAAAATCCTTACTCCCAGAACAAAGCAATACCTTGGATGGTATCCCTACGGATGAGGAAATCAAGAAAACTCTTTTTAGTCTTCCTAGTAACAAAGCCCCAGGTCCTGACGGATTTAATGCTTTTTTCTTTAAAGAAACTTGGGATATCACAGGGTCTTCCGTTCTTGCGGCTATTAGAGAATTTTTTACATCCGGAGAGATACTAACTGAATCTAATGCGACTCTTTTAGCCTTAATTCCAAAAGTGCCGAATCCTTCATCCATGGGGGATTTTAGACCTATTTCTTGTTGCAATACCATTTACAAATGCATTTAAAAAATTATTGCTCAGCGAATTCAAAAGGTTCTCCCTAGTCTTGTTGACCAATCACAATCTGCTTTTGTTAAAGGTAGAAAGATAACTGACAATATTTTGCTTGCGCAAGATCTCATGAAAGGTTATCATTCTCCTAATGGGCCTCCCAGAGCCACAGCTAAAATTGACTTAATGAAGGCTTTTGACAGTGTCAGTTGGGTGTTTTTATTTGACCTACTTCATATTTTGGGTTTCTCTCCCAAAATGATCAAGTGGATCAAAGCTTGTGTGACTTCCCCAAAATACTCCATTAACTTTAATGGTGAATCTGTGGGGTATTTTGAAGGGGCCAGAGGCCTAATACAAGGAGATCCTATGTCGCCTTACCTTTTTATCCTCATAATGGAAACTCTTAGTCAACTGCTCTTTTATAAAATATCCAAAGCTGAGAGTTTTAAATATCATTGGAGGTGTGACAAACCTAAAATATCCCACTTATGTTTTGCGGATGACTTGATGATTTTGTTCCATGGAGATGTCATATCTGCCAAGCTCATAAAGACCTCTCTTGACCAATTCTCTGATTTTACTGGGTTAAAAGGTAATAATGCTAAAAGTTATCTGTTTGTTGCTGGAACTGAGACAGATGTGGCTGAGGCTATTAGGGAAATTTTCCAATTCTCTATGGGGGCCTTCCCAATTAAATACTTGGGGGTCCCCCTAATTACTACTAGATTGAGAAAGAGAGATTGTAATGAACTCCTTAAGAAAATCACTAATAGAATACAATCTTGGACTTCTAAATTTTTATCCTATGCAGGTAGGACCCAACTGATAAACTCAGTCATTATGGGCATTCACAACTACTGGACTGGCATATTTATTCTCCCAAAAGGTCTTCTTAAAGATGTGGAGAAAATTCTGAGAAGATTCTTATGGTCTGGTGGTACAGAAAATTCTTATGGCTCTAAGGTTTCATGGGACATTGTCTGTTTTCCAAAAAATGAAGGTGGATTGGGCATCAAACCTTTAGTGGAAATGAATTTTGTTCTTAACCTCAAACATATTTGGAATCTCCTTTCCACTTCAAACAACTCAAATTGGAAAAGATGGATACATATTTATATGTTAAAGGGTCAAAGTTTTTGGTATGTTAAACCTCCCTCACAATGTTCTTGGTATTGGAGGAAACTACTAAAACTTAGACCTACTGCTATATCCTTGATGCACTATAAGATTGGCAATGGATCTAGTACTTTTCTATGGCATGACCCTTGGCTGCCCTGTGGTTCTCTTTTTGCTAAGTATGGGCAACGGGTCATTTATGATTCTGCTATTCCTACTAACTCTAAAGTGCAGGTTATTGTTGAAGGGAATGAATGGAATTGGCCCATTGCATCCTCTTGGGATTTGATTGAAATAAAAAATGCTACCTTGTTATCTCCTAATCCTTCCAATACTAATGATGTGGTGATTTGGAACCCTTCTCCAAATGGAGCCTATGTTACCTCTCACACTTGGGATTTCCTTAGAGAGGCACATCCTAAGGTTCCATGGGCACATCTGGTTTGGTTCCCTGGAAGCATACCTAGGCATAGTTTCATCGTCTGGACTGCTGCTCATCAGAAACTTCCAGGACAGGATATGGACCTTTACTCAAGGCCCCCTAGCTTGTGTTTTATGCAACAAAGACATGGACTCTCATGACCACCTTTTTTTTACTTGTGTTTTTTCTTCTCATATTTGGCAGGTGATCATGAGCAGGTTCAATTTGTTTGGATGCCCCCTTGATTGGAGATCTATCATCAACTGGGCTGCAACAAAATGGAAATCAAAAAAGCCCAAACATATCATGCCACGGATGTGCGTTGGTACCATGGTCTACTCCATATGGAGAGAAAGGAATACTCGCATCTTCCAACAACAGAGCAAACCTACAGATAAGATCATCAAGGACATTATATGTAACATTCGGGATCAAATTCAGGTTAGGTGGCACAAGGATCCTAAAATTCATTAAGAATCTTTGGCAAGCCAAAATTCCTTCCCAATGCTCATGGTATTGGAGGAAGCTTTTAAAACTTAGAGAAATTGCCAAACCGTTACTTTTTCATTGCATTGGTAATGGTAACCATACTTCTCTCTGGTTTGATAACTGGCTTCCCTTGGGTCCGTTGTTGGATAAATACTCTGATAGAATTGTTTATGACTCTGCTATTAATGTTAATGCTAAAGTTAGCAGTATCATTAGGGGTTTAGATTGGAATTGGCCTGGCTCCAATTCCATTGAACTTAATGAAGTTAGAAATGTTTTGTCAAATTTCCATAAACCTAAAAGTTGTATTGATAATGTGAAATGGACTATAACCCCTAATGGTGCATTTAATACTTTTCTTATTTGGGACCATTTGAGGATACATCATCCTATGGTGCCGTGGTATAACTGTGTGGTTCTCTGGATGTATTCCCAGACAAAGCATCGTTCTATGGTTAGCTGCCCAAAATCGTCTTTCTACACATGATAGAATCGTTAATTTTACTCCTGGACCTTTAGCTTGTATGTTTTGTCATAAGCATATGGAAACACATGATCATTTATTTTTTTCCTGCTCTTTCTCATCTTTTGTGTGGCAGGGACTGATGAACAGATGTGGATTGCATTGGCAAGGTCAAAGCTGGATTGACATTTTGGATTCTATGGCTCAAAGGCTTGCAGGCAATACAAGCCATCATGTGATACCTAAAATGTGTCTTGGAGTGGCAGTTTATGGTTTATGGAAGGAGAGAAACTATAGGTCTTTCAGGAATACCTCCAATACTAAAGAGTTTCTTCTGATGAACCTAATTTCTCAAGTTAATGCGCAAATCAGGATGAAATGGAGTAACCACTCAAATTTTGATAGGATTATTTGTAATTGGTCCTAACGGCCCGTGGGGGTTCCTTTTTGGCATTTGTGCTGCTTTTTCTTTTTCTTTAGGTTTGCCTTGATTGGTTGGTTTGCCATCTTGTTGCATTTTGTTTGCCTTTGAATGTTCTTGTTGCTGTTTCATGTAAGGCAGGTCCTTGATTTTTGAGGTCAGGTAGCTAGTTTAGCTTCTTGTCCTATTGTCTTGAGCTTATTGAGTTATCCTGGGGTATGCCCCTTGTACAGTTTGTACATCCCTTTTTTTTGGAATATATTTACCATTTTCCGAAAAAAAAAGGATCCTAAAATCTGCGACTACTTATCCATATGGACTTGATGTTCCTTTGTGTTGATTTGGTTGTAACAGTTGACTTGGTTGTTGATTGTAAAGTGTAGGGTTTTCCGTTTGTTTACCCAGCTTCTGTGTTGTTTTGTGTTGAGTACTTGGTTGATGTTTCAGTACTCAAGGGGATGGCTTTTTATCTTGTGTAATCCATTTAGATAATTTTTATCCCCTCTTTTGCTCTTATTGTATATCCTGGGGTATGCCCCTTGTACATTTGTACTTTCTTTTGGATTAATTAACCAGTTTTCCGAAAAAAAAAAAAATTCTAGCCAACGCCTCTGTCGCATTTTTAAGTCTCTCTCGGTGAAAAGGTATTTCAAACTCTTGTGGTCAGTGTAAATTTCACACTTTTCCCTATATAGGTAATGTTGCCAAATTTTAAAAGCAAATATCATGACCGTTAGCTCCAAATCATGTGTTGGATAGTTGACTTCATGTGGTCTCAGTTGTCGCGAAGCATAGGCAATAACTTTGTCGTTTTGCATCAAGACACATCCCAATCTCATATGCGATGCATCACTATAAATATTAAACCCCTTAGTACCCAAAGGAATAGTCAAAATTGATGCTGACATAAGTCGAGTCTTCAACTCCATAAAGCTTTCTTAACACCCAGGACTCCAAACAAATGGCACATCTTTTCTCATTAACTGAGTCATAGGTGCAATTCTTGAAAAATTTTCCACGAACCTTTGGTAGTAACCGGCTAATCCCAAAAAAACTTCTTACTTCTGACACGTTTGTCTGCAGATTCCAATTAGCTATAGCTTCAATTTTCTGTGGATTCACTGATACACCTTCCTTTGATATTACATGACCCAAAAATGCAATCCCAATTAACCAGAACTCACATTTCTTCAACTTTCCAAATAGCTTCTTCTCTCGGAGTCGTTGCAAAATCAGCCGAAGATGCCTTTCATGGTCTTCTACACTCTTGGAATATATCAAAATATCATCGATGAAAACAATAACAAACTCATCCAAGTACTCTTTCAATATCCGGTTCATCAAATCCATAAATGTTTCCGGTGCATTAGTAACCCCAAATGGCATGACTAAAACTCGTAGTGGCCATAACGGGTCCTAAATGCAGTCTTCTTTACATCCCCCTCTTTCACCTTTAGCTGATAGTAGCCCGATAGCAAGTCAATTTTAGAGAATACCTAAGCTCCTTGAAGTTGATCGAATAAATCATCAATTCTGGGCAACGGATACTTGTTCTTGATAGTCACTTTGTTCAGTTCATGGTAGTCAATGCACATCCTCATGGTTCCATCTTTCTTCTTAACAAATAAGACCGGTGCACCCTATGGTGATACACTAGGTCTAATAAAACACCTTATCCAATGCAGCTGAATTTTTAATTCCTTAAGTTCAACCTTCTATACGGTGTCTTTGATACAGGCTGTGTTCCCGGAATAGTGAATTCAACTCATTCAATTAGTTCATTTGGGAAGTCCTCGGGAAATACATCGTACCATGATATGTCCTCTACCTTAGTGTTTGTAACTCATGTATCAACTATAGAGCATATGAATCCTCGATAACCTTGTTTCAACAATTTACTCGCCCGAATTGCTGATACTAAGAATGGTGGTACTACTGTAGGAAAATCAGGTTTAAAATTATTTTAAACACGTAGCGGAAAGATTAAGTTTCAAAAACTTTATTGGTAGCCCAGATCTACTACTCGTTAACTCTATAGATGCGTATATAAAAGAGGAAGAAGAGTTTATACCTTTGGTCTTGAACCCAATTCTGATTATCTTCTTCCTTGATTGTGAGGCAGCCTCAACTAGGTTGTCTTCACCCTTATGTATCCTATGAGTGCTTCCCGGAGAAGGTAGAGATGGTGGGATCTCTAATGGAGAGGATAAGAAGGTTTGGGAGCCCTTAAATAGTTTCGGCAACTTTTGGTTTATAAAAACGACGAACTCCTTTCTCTGGACATAGCTGCCCTATTTATAGATTCCCAGAACCGACCTTACATTCAATCGATCGAAGTGGCTTCGATCAATCGAACCTTCGATTGATTAAACCATGTTCGATCGATCGAACCTTCCAAGACTTCAATCGATCGAGACTCTTCAATCGATCGAACTTGTCATGACAAAATCCTCTTGTGCCTTTCCAAGCATCCTAGCGGAGCTAAAAGTGGGACTTCCTAGGTTCTTAATTGTTGGCTCAGATCAGATGTTAATTACCATGACCAAACTCTTTGGTCAGTAAACTAACCAACTGATCAGTTAACGTTGATTCCACTATAAAATGATAACTGAACTCCAATGCAAAAGAACATATTTGAAGCGATGTCTAGACTTGTATGGTATACTAATGTCCCTCTACCATCAGCATTCACAATCATATTTAGGTAGTTGGATAAACGGTTACTGTCAACCTGAATCATGATTACTTCTTGTATTCCTTGAGTCACATTCACCTCTCATGATTACCAAACATGTTAATAACTACTTATCAACAAGACTGTAATTCTCAGCAATCAACTTGGTGACATTCTCAAGGGAATGCTTACTCTTTAATAGAGGATAGATTCTATTTTGACAATATATGTTCACAATCCTGTGAACATGACATACCAAAGATACTCAGGTGTTGATCTTTTGTAGACCTCACTAATTGGTAAGTCAAAGCAAATATATCCATAGTCTGTGTTCATAATCGTCTCAAGATTGAGAACACATACCTTATAAAAGTTGTGAGTTCCTATCGACTGTTGATAGTCTTGAGTGTCAATAGGAAAACTCCAGTCTGTCAATGCACTATACGCACTAGCATATTAATAAGAGTAACACTCTAGTGATTGAGATTAATCACTCCATCCACTGGTAGTTAATCATGCTACAGTGTATACCTAATGAGATATCCAGTCTCATCATCCACGGTGACAAGTTTTAAGTATCAAAGGATAGTAATTCGTATCTCACTTGTATGTATATCATACACACACGAATTGCTTACTATGATACGTAAGGATTAACAATCATCTCATGAAAGAAACATACATAATGAAATGTAAAACTGATATCCATATATTAAAATGTCAATGTCTCATACATAAAGTAATGGCTTGAGGGCACAAACCCAACAAGCTCCCACTTGCGTCATAACCATTCAGGACTACATCTAAGGCCTAGACTATCTAAATGATGATCAAAGACCTTCTGTGGCAAGGCCTTTGTAAATGGATCCGCAAGATTGTTAGCAGTGGCAATCTTGGTGACAGTCACATCTCCACGTTGAATAATATCTCGTATTAGATGATATTTTCGCTCTACGTGCTTTCCCTTTCTGTGGTTCCTTGACTCCTTGGACTGAGCCACTGCCCCACTATTATCACAGTATAGCGTAATAGGTGATAGCGATGCTGTTACCACCTCGAGCTCCATAAGGAACTTCTTGAGCTAAACAACTTCCTTTACGGCTTCACATGCAGCCACATACTCAGCTTCTGTAGTTGAGTCTGCAATATATTTCTGCTTAATGCTCCTTCAACTAACAGCACCACCTCCCAAGGTAAAGAGATGTCCTGATGTCGACTTCCATGAATCTTTATTTGACCTAAAGTCTGAGTCAATGTATCCTACTGGAATTAACTCACTACTGCCATACAGAAGCATGTAATCTTTAGTTCTTCTCAAGTACTTAAGAATGTGCTTAACGGTTGTCCAGTGCTCTGGACCTAGATTCGACTGATACCAGCTAACCATGACAATGGCAAAGCAAATATCTGGACTAGTGCATCATATCGTATACATCAGACTTCCCGCTGCCGAAGCATAGGAAATTCCTGCCATACGATTCCTCTCCTCCTGTGTCTTTGAACAGTGGTCCTTGGAGAATGTTAAACCATGCCTGAAAGGTAACAAACCTTTCTTCGAATTATCTATTGAAAACCTAGTTAGCACCTTATCGATATAACCAGCTTGAGATAATCCCATTATCTTTCGCTTACGATCTCAAAAGAGCTTTATCCCAAGAATATAGCTCGCCTCTCCTAGATCCTTCATATCGAATGTACTAGTTAGCCATACCTTAACCATTGACAATGCCGCTACATCATTCCTAATGAGTAGAATGTCATCAATGTAGTGAACAACAAAAGGCCACCACTTTTCCTTCATATTTCTTGTATACACAAGGTTCATCCAGATTCTGTATGAAACCAAACGACTTAACCGCTTGATCAAAATGAATGTTCTAACTCCTGGATGCCTGCTTAAGCCCATAAATGGACTTTTGCAACTTGCATACCAAGCTACCTTTCCTACCAACTATGAACCCTTCTGATAGTTGCATATAGATGTCCTCCTCAAAATTGCCATTTAAGAATGTAGTCTTGACGTCTATCTGCCAAGTCTTATAATCTAGGAATGCAGCAATGGATAGGAGTAATCTGATGGACTTGAGCATGGCTATCGGCGAGAAGGTTTCCTCATAGTCAATGCCCTTCCTCTGAGTATAACCTATTGTTACAAGCCTTACCTTAAAGGTCTCAACCTTTCCATCAGATGCTCTTTTCCTCTTATAGACCCACTTATAGCCAATGGGTTTAATATTGGTTGGAAGTTCTACAAGATCCCAAACCTGATTAGAATTCATAGATTCCAATTCAGCTTTCATAGCTTTAACTCAATGAGCTGAGTCAACATCAGCCATTGCCTCTTCATACGTGGTAGGATCAGATTTAGATTCTATGGAGACAGCTTCAAAAACTTCTCCTAAAAACATGTATCTATCAGGCTGGCTAATAATCCTCCCACTATGACGAGGTACCGATGCGAAAATGGGTGAAGAAGTGGTATTTTCTTGTCTAACATCATTATCAATTGTGGGTAGGACTGAGGGCTCTCCTTCTATCTCTCTAGGATCTATCCTTCTCTTAGGTTTATGGTACATGATATAATCATCCTCTAAGAAAACAGCATTTGTACTAACAAATACTTTCTGTGCTCTTGGATCCTAAAAATACCATCCATAAGTACCCTTTGGATACCCTACAAAGTAATATACTTCTGATCTAGAATCCAACTTGTTCATCTTTCCTTTCAGCACATGTACCGGACACCCCCATATCCAGAGATGTTGCAAAGAAGGCTCCCAATCCACATCTCTTATGGTGTCCTAAGAACATATTTGCTTTGTACTAGATTTAGTATGTACGTAGCGGTTTCCAAGGCATAACCCCAAAGGAATAATGGCAAATCCGAATAACTCATCATCGACCTAGTCATGTCTAAAGAGTCCGATTCCTTCTCCCCGCTACACCGTTCTGCTGAGGCGTACCAGGTACAGTCAACTATGACAAAATCTCATTCTATACAAGGTGATCAATAAACTCATTAGAGAGGTACTCGCCACCTCAATCAGATCGAATGGCCTTGATTTGTGTTCCTAATTGCTTATCCATTTTAGCCCTAAACTCTTTGAGCTTTCAAAGGCTTCAGACTTGTGCTGCATTAGGTGCACATATCCATACCTAGAGTGGTCATCACTAAATGTGATGAAATACTCATAACCACCCCTTGCTCTAATATTTATTGGTCCACACATATCAGTATGAACTAATTCCAACAATGCATTGGTCCTATTTTCCTTTGTTGGAAAGGGCCTTATGGTCAACTTACCCTCTAAACAAGACTCGCAGACTTCCATTGGTTCGAGAACTAAATCGTCTAAGACCCTTTATTTGACTAGTCTGACAATCCTATTTAGATTGATATGGCCAAGCCTCATATGCCAAAGCCTTGTTGGGTTAGTAGAAGGTCCCTTTCTTTTAGATGGTATAGTTACCACTGAGTTATTAAGTTTCATACAAGAGTCTTTAGAAATATTTGGAGTGATCACATACAAGCCATTTGATTTAGCACCTGAATAAAAAAAATAACCATTTCTTTTAATCACAACTTTAGTTCCAAAATGAAAAGAATAACCATTATTCAATAAATTAGAAACTGAAATTAAATTACGTCTCATTAAAGGGACGTAAAGTACATCTGATAAAATCAAAACATTATTATCTGAAAATTCTAAAGCTACTGCTCCTACTGTAACCGCAAAAACGGTTGCGCTAGATCCTAGAATCAGCACGATTTCCCCATCACTGCATTTCCTAGTTGATCTGAACCCCTACAACGAATTATAGATATGGTTAGTTGCACTAGAATCAATGCACCAAGTGTTTGAAGTATCCGTTATAAAACTTACTTCAATCACATGTGATTCAATTATACCTTGAACTCTTGTAACCAAGAATTGTGGACAATTCCTCTTCCAGTGGCCCTTCTGGCATTGGAAACACTTTCCTTTGCCTTGGCCACCCACCTTCCCTTACTCTTACCCTTACCCTTACCCTTTCCCTTAGATTTGCAATCTTAGGGACTGGTCCAACACTTGGACCTCCAGTGCCAGATTTTTCTTCCCTTTCTTTCCTTTTGGTATAGAATGGGAGGAGGAAGAGCCCTTTTCAACATTCATGACGTTGTCCCCAGGTTCGATCACCCATTCTGCTGCCAGAAGAGACCTCATCAATTTGCTCATTAAAAAATTCATTTGATTCATATTATAGTTATGTTTGAATTGAGTGAATGAAGGCAACATCGAATTGAGCATCATATCAACTTGGGTCTGTGCATCGATGTTGGCACTTAGGGTCTCCAGCTTTTTCAAATAACCAATCATCTTTAAAACATGTTCTTTGACTAGAGTCCACAAATTCTTCCAAAATTCTCCCTAGATTTTTACAAAATTTCAAAATTCCTACTTTGATTCAATTTTAAATTTTCTTCTCAGATTTTAGAGGGTTTTAAATTCCCACTTTGGTTTTCAAGAAAAATCATAATCTCACACTTTGATGATTCAATTTTAAATTCTACTTCGATTTTAGAGAATTCTAAAACTCCTACCTTGGTTTTAAAAAAGAAATCATGATTCCAACTTTGATGATTCAATTCTAGATTTTAGAATTTCAAAATTTCCTACCTCGATTTTCAAGAATCATGATTTCACACCACAAGCATTGATGGTTCAAAAATGATTTAAAATTTACAAATCTCCCCCTCTCTTTCAAGGTTTTCATGAAAATTTCATTTTTTTTGTAAAGCCGTGCCATTAAGAATTTCAAAACTAAAAATTATCCTTGGATAATGATTGGATTAGTAAGATGATTAGCATACTCAAGGAATCTTATGTGTTTATGTGCTGATATGCTAGGTCTAAGCTAGATTCAGGTGCATTGGATTTAGATTAGATTGCATTTCATATGCATTGCATACACTACACAAGCATTGAACATACGACTCACCAGTGTGACGCCTCTAATATACTTCTGAAAAGAAAAGATTTGTTTTCCTCAGAATTTTGAAAAAGCTTTCTTTGAAAATGTTTTTGAAAAAGGAAATGATTTTTCATCCTTGATTTTCAATCCACTTTTTGTAAAATATCATTCTTTGAAAAATTGTTTTGCAATAAAGATACTTGATTATTTGAAAATCCCTAATAAACGAGAAGTGAAGATAGGACCAAAGAGTTTTACTCCCTCCTAGGTCAGAGCTTCAAGCAGTTGTTTGATCAGATCAGAGTTTGGGATAAGATCAGTCGAATCAGTCAGGGTTGGAAAGATGATACATGAAGCCGATATGGATGCTAGGATGACTGCTATGGAATCTACTGTCAACCAAATTAATGAACTGCTTGTGAAGATGAACTGGATGCAATCTACCAAGGAAGATTATTGGTGCCTCGAGACAATGAGTATAGGCCTAAAAGGTTAACCGAGGAGCTTGAGCCTTTGGTGGAGAATGGAAAGCTCAGAAAAGTGATGATGTTTGGAATAGCTACTTGTTGAAGCCAAATGGATGCTTGAGAGAAATAAGCCATCACAGTGACACTCCACTTAAGATCGAGTTGAGTCTAGTTCAGTTGAGTCTACTTTATGTTTTGAGTCTTACGTCTATCGTCAAGTTGTACTTGAGTCTGTGTCGAGTACTATAATCCTTCTAAGTAATGAAATAAAATCTTCATTTGCTTGTTTAAATGCGCCTTGTCATGAATGAATGAATCTCTAACCTGAAAATGTCATTTCTCTTATTATTATGAAAAATACACTACTGATAATTTTGTGCATTGAAAAGGATCCTGAAAGGATCAAAGTTGATTTTACATTAACGCCGAAGAACTAAGAATTGATTAGTCTTACTTTAAGAATCTTGAGAAGCTTTTGCTTAAATCTTGAAAAGATATGCTTGATAGTGACTAGGGACTAGCTTAAATCCCAGATCTTTCCATTTCAAAATCTTGAGCCCAGAAAAATGAGCAATTCAAACCTGTCTAGCCTGCAAGCCATGTACAATTTGTCCTTGATGGTAGCCAAACATTTTAAATGAACTACTTCTCTCAAAAAGAAAAGAGAAAAAAAGAAGCTCGTTAGGATGAAAACCCGAAAGACGCCTAGGCAAAAGTTAATGCACAAAAGAAAAAGAACAAAAAAAAGAAAAAAAAAAAAAAGAAGCTCGCTAGGATGAAAACCCGAAAGGGCGCCTAGGCAAAAGTTAGAGCATGAAAAGAAAAGAAAATTTTGCGTGTTGTTTTCAAGAACCCGATCCTAGCCAGTCAAAACTTTGGGGAGAAAAGAAAGGAAAGAAGAAAAGAAGAAAAAAAAATAAAAAAAAATAAAGAATGTAGAAGATTGAGAAATTGGGAACATGAATTGTCCCAAAGCTTTGAATTGTAATTTCTTTAAGCAAGCCTAAAGATTTGAAGGGATAATCTTGTTCTGAAAACATGTATGATGTATGATGATGAGAAATGTAACATTAGCTGGCTAGTGAAAAGGAGAAACAGGGATGTTAACTTGATCCTTGGAGGTGGGTGGCCCATTAGTAGAAGTTTCATTATAGAATTTACCCTTGGATTTGATCTTCCAATCCCCTTCATTACCCCTCCTGAATACTGGTAACTTCAACCGTAGGGTGGATTTGAGCCTTTGGTAACTTAGAGCAATCATGCCCAAATCTAGAGCATTTGGCACATCGAATTGGAGTCCATTGATATTCCACAGGGAGCACAATTTGTTTCATTTACCCACTAATAGGGTCCTCAAATTCAAGAATCAATTCACGAAGTAGCTCATGTTTTGCATTCAACTCAATACATATGCGAACAAAACAAATCCTTCTGCAGTGACTCTAGCAACATGACGTGGCTTACCAATTGCACTGGCAATATGGCTTAAACCAGTGGGATTCCAATACTCCAGGGGTATATTGTAAATGTGTACCCAAATTGGAAGTGAAGTTATTGCTTCTTTGGACAGGGTAAGACCAGCATGCCAATTTTAAAGGATGATAGGCTATCCAGAAATGTGCCAAGGCCCTCCTCCTTCAAGAATAGACAAGCTCTCTTCTTTAGAATCAAATTTGAAAAAATAAAAACCATTATCCAGGGCTACCATGTCATTTAGTCCCAATTTTTTCCATAGCCTAGATATGGAGTTCTTCACAAAAGAGAATGGTAACTTTTTACCAATGAAGTAACCCAGAAGGGTATTTTTCTATGCAAAGCTGCCATCAATGTGAACTTCCTTTGGCATGCTTATAAGTTTCCAATCAAGCCCTTCTCGCAGTTTTATGTACACTAAGCTGAAGTCAATAGCAGCTTTGGAGGAAACAAGAAAGCCCAAGACTTTCTCTGAGCTAGGATTAAGCCATATTCATAACGAGCTGGGTGTAAGGAATTAGCTGAGCCAGACATGGATCCCTTAACTTTATCAGACACACTTCTAGCTGGTTCACAAGATTTAGCACATGGAGAGAGGTCAGCTGGGTCCACGCGTCTAAGGGCATGGTTAGAAATAGTACAAGCAGCCAATACATTCTTGAATTTTGCGAATAAAGTAGCCAAACCCATGTGCGCATTAATTGTTGAATGTAAAGGAGTAGGAATACCACCAATATGATTGTTGGGCAAAATGTTGGTGTCACGCGCTCCTAACACATTGGGTGTAGTGCTGGTAGAAGAATTTGGATCAAATGGCGGGTTTGTGAAAGTTAGGGAAGTGGGTAAAGGTTGAGAGACCCGAACCTCTGAAGAACATTTATCCCCACTAGGGATTTGAACAGATGCTTGAGTGATGTTAGAGGTTAGGTCCGGGAACTCATTACTCTTGTAAGCAACAGAAGAGCTTGGCATATGAAAATTTTGATGGTCACTGGCAGGATGAGAAGCACGGGGTTTGGGCAGATATCAAACTATTCAAATTGAGATTCCCTCCAATTATTCCTCATTCCAAGGTGCCCTTTTCCACCCCTTGTATCAGAGGATCGAAAGGGAGATCTACCAGCACTAGAAAGTGCTCCAAGAGCTGAAATAGAAGGCAGATGGGTTGATTTTTTCATTTTCAGTTCATCTTTAAGCTTGTCCAGTTGGGTCCTTAACTGCCTGTTTTCTTCCACAAGCTTAGAATTAACTCTGATATACAGAGAAAACTATTCAAAGCTATTTTCAAACATCACATCAAAGGTGCATGGTGTGGAACTCTATACAAACAAAACACATAGGGTGCATATTATAGTGGAAAGTAATTACAAACACTACACCTAAGGACAGCATGATGTCAAAAAGTAAGCCATCGGTAGGAAGAAGTTAGAGCAAATGGCATTGCAAAACTGTTGAGTTACAGTTGTAGTAGTGCTAAGTAGTAGCTATTTCAGTCGATGCTATCTTTGAGCAGATTATTTCCTTTAGCAAGTCTTCTACGTAGGCTGGATCTATCATGAGCGAGAGAGTAATTTTTTATAAACTCTGTATGAGATTCACCAGTGAGGCCTTTCAGTTGTACCCAAACTTGTCCTTCACTTTGTTGGTTTATCAGATGAGTTATGCTCTTATTTTCAATTTGAAACAAGTAAGATGAATGAGTTTGTGAAGATGTAATTGTTTGATGTTAGTATGTAATAGATGAGGATGTACCTGGGTTGCATTCTCCATAAGATCTAGGTCAGCACATGCAAGAAGTTTTTCTGTGTCAACGCCAAAGAGAGTTCCAGTGATGCTCCATGTAGAGTTCGAAGTTTGAACTTGGATTTGGCATATGTTGAAGTACCTGTTTAGTGTATGTCGAAGATATATTGTCAAATTGTTTATTATGGGTAAGAAAGTAACCTTGGAAAAGCTTTTGTGTCTTCTAGTCCACAGAAGTTACATTTAAAGTTTTGCATATATGATGCACTTGTGGGTTTATTGCAAGCATTGCATCCCATGTAGAAGAATGGTTGGTTGAGATCAACGATTTTTAAAGTGCACTGCAAAAAGTAGGTTGCTGTAAAAATAGAGTTTTAGGGAAATGTGGTTAGTATAAAAGTAGAATTAAAATATGAGTAATGCTACAGACCCAACACATTGCACAACAGAAAGCACAACAGGGCTTTGAATGCATGTACCTTGTGTTGTGTAATTGGTGCATAGAAAAGTGTGCAAAATTCATACAACACAGGGTACAAGGCATTTAAAGCTCTGTTGTGCTTTCTGTTGTGCAATGTGTTGTGCCTGTAGCATTACTCTTAAAATATTTAACAAATGAAAATGTTGACGGGAAAAAGGAAGTTTGTTATGATGTGTTGACCTTTATATCAGAGCTCTCATGAAATTCTATAATGGTACTGATATTTGTTGGATCTCCCACTTGAGACGTTGAAGGATTTGTCAGGATTTCAAGATATTTTGATTCAGTCAAAGCTTGAACTGTTTCTATGTGGTTTGCTAACATAAATAACAAGAATAAATATTTATATTTAGTAGTAGAATATATATATATATTTCCCATCAGTAATTCTAATGTTTTTGAGTTGTTAGTTAAGAATCTAAGATGTTACCATGAACTAAGAACATTGGCTCTTTGAAAGTTTGGATTGATGATGATAGAGGTTGATGGTCTTGTTCCCAGAGAGATACCTATAGAGAATGGTTGTCGTGAGTTTTGTGTTTATGTTAAATGAAAATTGAGAAAACAAAGAGAAAGAAGAAAGAATGTCTCTTTTATGGTTACCACTATGTGATGTTGGCTTCAAACGGAGCCATGTAATGATTGGTTTTGTTGGCATCAACTGCAAAAGTGCATCAATTTCATTTTTGATAAATCGCTCCCACATTGTTATTTTCATCGGCTTCAAGATACACGGTAGTAAAAAAAACAGGTAATTTATTAAGAGCATATTCAACTGCAATAATTTGTTGATATGTATAATATGGTTTCATTGTTTTTACCTTTCATCAATGACTATATTTCTTGGATCATAGTTGTGCCTCTTTTGGTTGGCTGCTCTTTTGGTTCAAGTATTTTCAAAGCAACGACAACTATATCTACATATATTTCCAAAATTTAGCAGATCAAAGGTTAGTAGCTGTATATCTAATAATAAAAGATGAATTGTGTATCTGAAGCATTAAGTGAATAAGTATTTAAAGCATTAAATCAATAAGTAAGAAGGTTATCGATTTCCTGATTTTCGTCTGTAATCATCGGAATTTCAGATATGGAGGTGAAATGATACAACTGAAGAGATTCAGGAGTGTGATGTTGCAGAACTTCTTTTATAACCACGCGTGGGTTGAGGGTCCATTGGTATTGATTTGGTACAATTTGATGCTTTTGGTGGATAAAGCGAACTTGAGCATTTGATAAGATCTCGTATTTTTTGTAAGGTAGAAGTCTATGTTCGAGGACTTCTATATCATTTTCGAATATCGTTGCTTGAATACGAGTGCCGTGATGATAGTCGGTGTAATAAAAAGGAGTATACAATGCAAAATTTAAAGTAGATTAGTGAATAGTACATAAGTAATTATTGGTTGTCTTTTAATTACCTCATCGTCGATGAGTATGAGCTTTTGAAATCTTTTCGTTGGAGTAGACCTTGAATCTCGTGGCAGACTTTTCTCAAGAATAGTAACTTTTGCGGTCCAAGGTCTGGTAGTCTGGGGAGTGATATCTTTAAGAGGAGTAACAGCACTGTTTGTAAAGATATAAAATTGGTTAAGCCCAATTTAGAGCAGAGTAAAGATTAGAACACAACCCAAGAGATATGTCTATCTTCTGCACATCTTTTGGATTGTGTCTCAAAAGTTATGGGAATGTGTATGTTTCAAATATTACCCTTTAGAGTAGAATGTTCTGGAAACAAATTAATTATTTTTTTCCGAAAAAAAAAAAAAAAAAAAACAAATTAATTATTTTTTGGTTTTTTTGGGTTGTATATAAGGTTGCCATAAATAATTTCTGGTATTAATTTTGATGAGTTAGACAATTTTCTGTGTACACATAATTAAAAGAAGATATGAAGATAAAGAAATCTGAATCTATAAACATAGTGACATAAATGACGAATAGAAAGTGTGGAGTTCTTTGAAATTGATTAAATATACACTTCCCGGATTAAACTAATGAATTAATTATAAGAGGTTTGCAGCTTTTGGTAAGGAGTGTGTTACCTGGATGTTGAGTTTGAAGAAGATCCGGTGTCTCTTTGTATAGAGAAATCCATTCGATCGTTGTGAGTTGTTTTGTCGTTGTTTTCTCTATTCAAATATCTTGCTGACATTTTTTGGAGCGATGTAGATATATGTACACAAAAGGGGAAATTGAAAGTATTGATAAGTAAGGATGTTGGAATTCCACGTGGTTTTTTTTTTTTTTTTTGGGGCAACTGATTCCACGTGGAGATAGGAGTAAATTTTGCATTGAAGAGACAAATGTATTTCTTTGGTAAGAGTGATTAGGCGAAAGAGTAATTCATGTGTAATGTATGAACTTTAAGGGTGTGTTTGATAGTTTAATTATATGTTTAAATTGAAAGTTGTCTTAATTTGTTTAAATGTATTTGATAATGTACCATTTTACTGATAAGGTAGCCCAAAAATTTTTGGAAATCTTACGCACGAAAATTTCGTTTAACTTTATAGTACCACTTAAGAAAGAGAGATGAAGTATTTGTGTAAAGTATTTATTGAGAGTGTTTGTCCCTAACATTATTGGTGATTGTTTTATTTTGCCCAAATAGTTTGTTAGTATATTTTGGAATTTTGTTACATAAACAGAAAATTGTGTTGATAAGTAAGGAACTTTGGAATTCGACGTGAAGTTTATTTTGGGAACACTGATTCCACGTGGAGATAGGAGGATTAAATTTTGCGTTAAAGTGATAGGTGTCTTTTTTTCCTATGAGTGGTAGAAGTGAAAGATTATTACAGATGTAATGTATAGGATATTTTAACATAAGAAGTTATTTAGTGGTATGGGATCATCATATTAAGAAACTATTTCTTTATATACGTAAATTAATGATAAATTTATCTTTCCATTGTGTTATTTTCGTTGACTTTTATAATTGTTTGCACCTAAAAAATACATTTTTTAAATTAAAGTTGGTAGAGGCCGATTAAGATTTTTTAATCGGACTCATGAGACCGATGGCAAAATTAATGGCTAAGTGGTTACTTCAAAAGTTAATCGAGCTGATCATCATTATATCGGGCATCACTGAAATCGGACTTACCAAGTTCAGTCCGGCCTAGGCCTTGTTTGGCCTTCAATTTATCGGACTCCCATTGTGTTACTTAATCGGGCTGCAAATCTATCAATCGGGTTTCCATTTGAGGCCAACTATCAATTTCAGCAGCACTGGTGGTAAATGGGGAAGTTAATGTCAAATTGGTGTCATCGGGCTATCATTTGGTCAGCCACGGTCTGATCGGGCATCATGAATTCAGCCTAAACTACAGTCTATCGGGCACTGCTTGGTTTTTTTTTTTTTTCGGAAAATGGTAAATATATTCCAAAAGAGGGATGTACACATGTACAAGGGGCATACCCCAGGATAAACGATAAGCACAAAGCATAAGGACAAGTGGCGAGGCAACCACTGGAGGAGCCACACTTGGCTAAGAGACTTCACAAAAAGAAACTACAAAGGACAAGCCAAACCAAGTCCTACCAGATCAAAGACAAAGAGAAAAGGAAGTCAACATAAACAAAATTCTATTGCAACTTATACAGCAAGGCTTCAAGAAAATAATGCCCTTTCCATTTAATGCTGATTTGACTATAAACTTGCGAGACAAAATTCTTCAGTAAGTGCTCTTTTGGTGTAGAGGAGTTCTAAAAAATTCTGTTGTTCCTCTCCTTCCACAAACCATAGATGGTAACTCCCAAGCAAATTAGTGGAATCATATGATGAGGAGTCTTTCCTTTCCAGTGCTGGATCATCCAATTGACAGTACTATCCCAAGGGGTGCCATTCCAAGTCAGATCACATCTAAGCATCAAGTCCTGCCAAATGAACTTAGAGAAATCACAATAAAAAAAGAGATGGTTATGTGAGTTCATATGTCTAAGACACAAAGGACATGCAAGAGGACCAGGAGTAAAGTTGCAAATTCTGTCCTGTGTTGAAAGTTTTTTTTGGATGGCAAGCCATAAAATAAAGTTCTGTCTTGGGGTACAACCAGAGTACCATGCAAAAGGGTACCAAGGGACCACGGGAATAGGGGTTCTAAGGTGATCCCCAACTTGGGAGAAATTAAATTTTCCATTGGGAGAGGTTGTCCATTCAATTTTATCATTCACACCAGTGGGTTTGTAAAAGTTGGACAAGAGGGCACGGACCTCATTAAGGCCAATGGAATTCGAAGTAGGCCATTTCCAATCAAATTGGGAGATAATAGAAGCCACTTTAGCATTCGGAGCTATAGCAGCATCATAGGCGATTCTGCTAGTATATTTCTCAAATAAAGGCCCACTAGGGAGCCAATTGTCATGCCAGAGGGAGGTATGCAAGCCATTACCAATCTTATGCTTAAGCAAAGGTCTAGCGACATTTCTAAGCTTCAAAAGCTTTCTCCAATACCAAGAGCATTGACCGGGGGCTTTCACCTCCCAAATGCTTTTAGTTTTTATCATGTACATATGGACCCAATGCTTCCAGAGGGAGTTATTTGAGGGATCAAGTAAGTTTCCAAAATGTTTAAGATTAAGCACTTTATTAGTGAGAAAAATATCCTTAAAACCGAGGCCTCCTTCTTTTTTAGGTCTGCAAATAGCAGCCCAAGCAACTTTGGCTCCATGAACATTCACTGAATTGCCACTCCATAGAAATCTCCTCAAAATTTGATCTACCTGCTTAAGAACACTTTTAGGAAGAATAAACATACCAGACCAATAAAGTTGAATTCCAGATAAGACAGATTGGATGAGTTGGGTCCTACCAGCAAAGGATAGGGATTTAGATTTCCAAGAGTTGATTCTTGAGCAAATTTTTGTGACCAGTTCTTCACAGTGATTCTTTTTTAATTTAGTAGTTATTAATCCCAAATACTTTAAGGGAAAAGTTCCCTTGGTAAATTGGAGTTCACCAAGTAACTCAGTGGATAGATCATCATTAATCCCAGAAAAGAAGAGGCAGCTTTTAGAATTATTAGCTTGAAGGCCAGATAAATCATAAAATTGATCAAGAGTATGTCTAATAAGCTTAGCAGAATTGATATCACCATTTAAGAGAATAATTAAATCATCTGCAAAGCAAAGGTGGGAGATCTTCAATTTATCACATTTCCAATGGTAAGAGAAAAAGCCATTTTGAATATTACTATGTAGTAGTTGGCTAAATGCATCCATAATGATAACAAACAAGTAGGGGGACATGGGATCACCCTGCCTTAGCCCTTTAGCTCCTTCAAAATACCCAACAGATTCACCATTAAAGTTAATGGAGTACCTAGGAGTAGAGATACAAGCTTGGATCCATTTCCTTATCCTAGGGGGAAAACCTAAAATGTCAAGGAGATCAAAGAGGAAAGGCCAACTAACATTGTCAAAGGCTTTCATAAGGTCAACTTTAGCTGCAGCTCTAGGCTTACCACCAACTTTGTGATAATCCCTTAATAGGTCCTGAGCTAGCAGAACATTGTCACTTATTTTTCTCCCTTTAACAAAAGCAGATTGAGCGTGATCAATAATAGAAGGAAGAACTGTCTGGATTCTATTAGCCAGAATTTTGGAAATACATTTATAGATAGTATTACAGCAAGAGATAGGCCTAAAGTCCCCCATCTTAGAAGGATTGGGGACTTTAGGGATCAAGGCTATAATAGTGGCATTAGATTCCTTTAGCAGTTCGCCAGTGGTAAAGAATTCGGTGATGGCATCAGTAACCTCAGAGCCAACAGTGGCCCAGGAATGTTTAAAGAAATGAGCATTAAACCCATCAGGACCCGGGGCTTTGTTGTCATGTAGTGAGAAAAAAGTCTCTTTTATCTCTAAGGAAGTGGGAACTCTATCAAGATTATGTAAAAAAATTTCAGGGATCCGTTTATGGATAAAAGTCTTTAAAAAATCCATCCCTGGGTAGTGGTTCCTAGCAGGTGAGCCTAGAAGATTTTGGAAATATCTAATAGCCTCACTTTTAGCTTCATCAATATTAACAGTAAATTGGCCATTAGGTTTTTCCAGCTTGAAGATTCATTCTGTTAGTTTAGAAATTGATACAGATTTGGTTGGCAGATTATGAGTGTAATCATCCCTACAAATTCTCTTAAGTGATATATATTATTTCTATATTGTGGTAAGGTTGATTGGGAAGATAATATTATCCCTTATGGTAATTTACAAAGATATCAACCATTGTGGAAAGATAATATTAATATTATCACTTATGGAAATCATATTATATTGGGAGATAATATCATCTTTTGGGAAGTATATCTCTTACTTGCTAGCTAAGTCAGCCGCACCAAGACTGAAGATGGACCGGATTCAAGCTGCATATATATATATATACACCTGTATATATATATATATTTCAAGATATGGAAGGTTTCAAGATATAGCAGATTTTAGCAGTTTATGGAAATAAACTGGTAATTTTTACCAGATTATTATTGGTTAGAGATTTCCTACCTTATCTAGAAGACCTCCATGGCCGCTATAAATTAACAGGCAGGCCAAGCTATCAAGGACCCCGCGTCACCTCGACAAAAGCATCCCAGTGCATTCTAAAGCATCTCTTAGCACTCTTAGCATTCTTTTATTTTTTCTTAGGCTTTCTTAGTTATAATTACATCCTTGTAATTTCTCTTTTCTTCCTAATTAAATAAAAATGCTCTTTTTACTTAATTTCTCTTGCTTGTGTTCATCACTTGCTAGACTTGTGCGCTTCAGTACTGTCTAGGGACCTTAGGCCAAGGGTACTTTCCTACTTGGTCATCACAATCACCCGATAGAAGTCAGATTTTCAAACCTTGTGTATCACTCACACAAGTGCTCTAGGAAATTTTGTGTTAATTAGTTTGGGTCTACCTCACAAGGTTCTGGCACGCCCGAACAACAATTACAGCAAACAATTTGGCACTCCCGGTGGGATCGCCGAGTGATGAATCATGTTCACTGAAGCATGGCTACACTTCTACAACAACCAAATTGGTTGGTGTAATGAATCAATCAGCCAACTTCAACAAGAGATTAATCGTCTCAAAAACGATAAATCTGCTACTTACAAGGCTTTATGGGACAAGCCGTGGGATCCGCAGTATCCAAATTGGCACGCCATTATAGCCCCATATGATTTTGCCATCCATGATCTTTACGAAAAGATCTGGTGTTTTGAGGCCGATATTAAGTACTTTACTGATGAGAATCAAGGAAGCACTTAATGGGCTGAATTGGGCTGATTATAAAATGGAGAATCCAGGAAGATCAAGGTGGCATTTTTTTGGGTTGATCTTATTAATTGGGCATATATTTGAAGAAGATAGGGCTGATTATATTTCCTAATCATATTTATGCATGTGGAAGAATAATGGGCTGAATATAACTTCCAAGATATGGCTATTTATGTTTTATATATAGTAGTTGGGAGTTTGTTCATGTTTCTATGTGCATTTAATGAGTTAAACTACTTTTTTTGTATTAGTCTATGTTAAAAAACGTGGTAGCTTTATTTCCTATGGTTGGAGGGTTGTTCCAACCACTTGCATTTATTTCCTATGGTTGGAGGGTTGTTCCAACAACTTGCATTTATTCCTATGGTTGGAGGGTTGTTCCAATCCTATATATACTCTTTTGTATGGGCAGATTTATATATAATGGATTAACACAATTCTGAAGTTGAGCTTTGCTCCTCCCCCTTGTTCTTCACAGAACACAATTTTTGACTTATCAATCAGCCTTTCGCATCTGATTGTGGCGTCTTCACACACCATGACTTATCAATCAGCCTTTCGCATCTGATTGTGGCGTCTTCACTAATCTTTGGAATACCCGTGGTTTGCGTCTCTCTATAGGCGTTGGGTCACGGGTTCACTATCAACTACAATCTAATTTTAGCTTTTCTGGGTAAACATGTCAATATTGTTGTTGGGTCTCAATACAAGTTATTGAGGTTCGCATCATTTGGTATCCGAGCTCAGGTTCTAAAATCAGATTATCTATCCATTTTGTTTTTGTGTCTTTGTTTGTGTCATCGTGTCTTTGTTTGTGTCATCGTGTTCTTAAAAAAAATTATTCTGATAAAAAAAAAAAAAGTCTGATCTTTTTTTTTTTTTTTTTTTATGTTCTGTCATCGTGTTCTTAAAAAAAAAAAAAAAAAAAAATTTCTGATCATTGTGTTCTTCATATCTTGTTCTTGTTCGTGTTCTTATTCTTGTTGTATTGTGTCGTGCACAAAGTTACCAAAAAAAAAGTATGATTTTTTTTTTCTTGTGTTGAGTCGTGCACTTCAAAAAAAAAAAAAAAATTATCATGCATTTCCTTTGCATGGATTCGAGGACGAATCCTTTGAAGAGAGGGAGAATGATGAGAATCAAGGAAGCACTTAATGGGCTGAATTGGGCTGATTATAAAATGGAGAATCCAGGAAGATCAAGGTGGCATTTTTTTGGGTTGATCTTATTAATTGGGCATATATTTGAAGAAGATAGGGCTGATTATATTTCCTAATCATATTTATGCATGTGGAAGAATAATGGGCTGAATATAACTTCCAAGATATGGCTATTTATGTTTTATATATAGTAGTTGGGAGTTTGTTCATGTTTCTATGTGCATTTAATGAGTTAAACTACTTTTTTTGTATTAGTCTATGTTAAAAAACGTGGTAGCTTTATTTCCTATGGTTGGAGGGTTGTTCCAACCACTTGCATTTATTTCCTATGGTTGGAGGGTTGTTCCAACAACTTGCATTTATTCCTATGGTTGGAGGGTTGTTCCAATCCTATATATACTCTTTTGTATGGGCAGATTTATATATAATGGATTAACACAATTCTGAAGTTGAGCTTTGCTCCTCCCCCTTGTTCTTCACAGAACACAATTTTTGACTTATCAATCAGCCTTTCGCATCTGATTGTGGCGTCTTCACACACCATGACTTATCAATCAGCCTTTCGCATCTGATTGTGGCGTCTTCACTAATCTTTGGAATACCCGTGGTTTGCGTCTCTCTATAGGCGTTGGGTCACGGGTTCACTATCAACTACAATCTAATTTTAGCTTTTCTGGGTAAACATGTCAATATTGTTGTTGGGTCTCAATACAAGTTATTGAGGTTCGCATCATTTACCCAAGGTATCGGCCACCTTCAAGCGTGTAGAGCTGACTGTCCACCCCCCAATGGAAACTCTTTCATGTCTCGGGATGAGTTGCTAAATGGTGGTTGGAAGCAAAAACCAATCGGCTTATCAGATCTGCAGGTTGAAGAACAAAACGAATTAGTTGCTCAAGAAAGCCGTAATAGTGTCCTGGATGATATCGCTCTTCAGCTTAAACTCCTCCTAAAATTTCAATGGCCCGAGAAGGCCGCTGTTACCACGTTAAATCAAGAGGCCGATGTCTCTGGTCATCTTGATTCCACGCTGTCCAAGCCGCTAGGGGGGCAAGAAGACGGCGAAAAAATAATTTTTGAGGAAAGGCCGGATGATATTATTTCGGCCATAGAGCCCCTCACCGACGTTGAAGAAGGCGACGAAGGACCCGGGGGGCAAATTCAAGATGAGCCTCAAAATTCTGTTGAGGCCGAAAAGGAAGAGTGTGATAGGCCGAGTGATCGTGTATCGGCCATAGAGCCTCCTAGTGATGAGGAGGACGATGATGAAGACCCCATTATTGACGTAGAAATCGGCGATGAAGGGCTCGAGGGGCAAGCTTCGCCGAGACCGATTGAAATTAAATCGGTCCATGAAGTTTTTAAAAATATTTCTTTGAGGAAACTTAGCCTCAATGAATTGTTCAAATATATCGGTCTCTTTGTAGTGACCGATTATTATTTTTATTTTAAGCCAATCAATTATTTGGCTTGGGTTGATTTACATCCACGGTGGCTGAGTGGATGTCACCAAAAACTTACGGTTATTTGGTGGCTGTTTCTGAGGCAATGGTATTATCAAAAGACTGAAAGGTGCTAGACCGGACTGAATTAATTCAGTCAATAGGCTATTCGGACTCACAAGACCGAAGGCAAGAGAATAATAATAATGAATAAAATAATGCTGGAAGGATGTTAGGATGCTGAATCGGACATAGAGGCCGATGGTGTAGTATCAGAAGTGCTTGTACAATAGTCAAATGGTGGAGTCCGATTATATGAGGTTGTCTCAGTCATGCAACACAGTGAGATATTACACGCGGAGCACCCGATTCACTCAGTTTATTTGAAAGAGGGGCGTTACATGATAAATTACAATCGGTCTCATAGGCAAGACCGATACCAATTTTTATGGAATAATCGGGCTTCAGGTAAAATATGGCCATTCAAAATTTCACTTGCTTTTATTTTAACCGGCCAGGGGGGCAATTGTTTGCACCTAAAAAATACATTAAATTAAAGTTGGTAGAGGCCGATTAAGATTTTTTAATCGGACTCATGAGACCGATGGCAAAATTAATGGCTAAGTGGTTACTTCAAAAGTTAATCGAGCTGATCATCATTATATCGGGCATCACTGAAATCGGACTTACCAAGTTCAGTCCGGCCTAGGCCTTGTTTGGCCTTCAATTTATCGGACTCCCATTGTGTTACTTAATCGGGCTGCAAATCTATCAATCGGGCTTCCATTTGAGGCCAACTATCAATTTCAGCAGCACTGGTGGTAATTAAGGAAGTTAATGTCAAATTGGTGTCATCGGGCTATCATTTGGTCAGCCACGGTCTGATCGGGCATCATGAATTCTACCTAAACTACAGTCTATCGGGCACTGCTTGGTTGGCAATTCATTCTGTTAGTTTAGAAATTGATACAGATTTGGTTGGCAGATTATGAGTGTAATCATCCCTACAAATTCTCTTAAGTGATATATATTATTTCTATATTGTGGTAAGGTTGATTGGGAAGATAATATTATCCCTTATGGTAATTTACAAAGATATCAACCATTGTGGAAAGATAATATTAATATTATCACTTATGGAAATCATATTATATTGGGAGATAATATCATCTTTTGGGAAGTATATCTCTTACTTGCTAGCTAAGTCAGCCGCACCAAGACTGAAAATGGACCGGATTCAAGCTGCATATATATATATATACACCTGTGTATATATATATATTTCAAGATATGGAAGGTTTCAAGATATAGCAGATTTTAGCAGTTTATGGAAATAAACTGGTAATTTTTACCAGATTATTATTGGTTAGAGATTTCCTACCTTATCTAGAAGACCTCCATGGCCGCTATAAATTAACAGGCAGGCCAAGCTATCAAGGACCCCGCGTCACCTCGACAAAAGCATCCCAATGCATTCTAAAGCATCTCTTAGCACTCTTAGCATTCTTTTATTTTTTCTTAGGCTTTCTTAGTTATAATTACATCCTTGTAATTTCTCTTTTCTTCCTAATTAAATAAAAATGCTCTTTTTATTTAATTTCTCTTGCTTGTGTTCATCACTTGCTAGACTTGTGCGCTTCAGTACTGTCTAGGGACCTTAGGCCAAGGGCACTTTCCTACTTGGTCATCACAATCACCCGATAGAAGTCAGATTTTCAAACCTTGTGTATCACTCACACAAGTGCTCTAGGAAATTTTGTGTTAATTAGTTTGGGTCTACCTCACAAGGCTCTGGCACGCCCGAACAACAATTACAGCAAACAATTTGGCACGCCCGGTGGGACCGCCGAGTGATGAATCATGTTC
The DNA here is from genome assembly GCA_033977485.1 of Hydrangea macrophylla. Lineage (NCBI taxonomy): Eukaryota > Viridiplantae > Streptophyta > Magnoliopsida > Cornales > Hydrangeaceae > Hydrangea > Hydrangea macrophylla. The sequence continues at coordinate 82,388,553 of CM066994.1, forward strand.
ACTGAAGCATGGCTACACTTCTACAACAACCAAATTGGTTGGTGTAATGAATCAATCAGCCAACTTCAACAAGAGATTAATCGTCTCAAAAACGATAAATCTGCTACTTACAAGGCTTTATGGGACAAGCCGTGGGATCCGCAGTATCCAAATTGGCACGCCATTATAACCCCATATGATTTTGCCATCCATGATCTTTACGAAAAGATCTGGTGTTTTGAGGCCGATATTAAGTACTTTACCCAAGGTATCGGCCACCTTCAAGCGTGTGGAGCTGACTGACCACCCCTCAATGGAAACTCTTTCATGTCTCGGGATGAGTTGCTAAATGGTGGTTGGAAGCAAAAACCAATCGGCTTATCAGATCTGCAGGTTGAAGAACAAAACGAATCAGTTGCTCGAGAAAGCGTAATAGTGTCCTGGATGATATCGCTCTTCAGCTTAAACTCCTAAAATTTCAACGGCCCGAGAAGGCCGCTGTTACCACGTTAAATCAAGAGGCCGATGTCTCTGGTCATCTTGATTCCACGCTGTCCAAGCCGCTCGGGGGGCAAGAAGACGGCGAAAAAATAATTTTTGAGGAAAGGCCGGATGATATTATTTCGGCCATAGAGCCCCTCACCGACGTTGAAGAAGACGACGAAGGACCCGGGGGGCAAATTCAAGATGAGCCTCAAAATTCTGTTGAGGCCGAAAAGGAAGAGTGTGATAGGCCGAGTGATCGTGTATCGGCCATAGAGCCTCCTAGTGATGAGGAGGACGATGATGACGACCCCATTATTGACGAAGAAATCGGCGATGAAGGGCTCGGGGGGCAAGCTTCGCCGAGACCGATTGAAATTAAATCGGTCCATGAAGTTTTTAAAAATATTTCTTTGAGGAAACTTAGCCTCAATGAATTGTTCAAATATATCGGTCTCTTTGTAGTGACCGATTATTATTTTTATTTTAAGCCAATCAATTATTTGGCTTGGGTTGATTTACATCCACGGTGGCTGAGTGGATGTCACCAAAAACTTACGGTTATTTGGTGGCTGTTTCTGCAGCAATGGTATTATCAAAAGACTGAAAGGTGCTAGACCGGACTGAATTAATTCAGTCAATAGGCTATTCGGACTCACAAGACCGAAGGTAAGAGAATAATAATAATGAATAAAATAATGCTGGAAGGATGTTAGGATGCTAAATCGGACATAGAGGCCGATGGTGTAGTATCAGAAGTGCTTGTACAACAATCAAATGGTGGAGTCCGATTATATGAGGTTGTCTCAGTCATGCAACACAGTGAGATATTACATGCGGAGCGCCCGATTCACTCAGTTTATTTGAAAGAGGGGCGTTACATGATAAATTACAATCGGTCTCATAGGCAAGACCGATACCAATTTTTATGGAATAATCGGGCTTCAGGTAAAATATGGCCATTCAACATTTCACTTGCTTTTATTTTAAACGGGCAGGGGGGCAATTGTTTGCACCTAAAAAATACACTTTTTAAATTAAAGTTGGTAGAGGCCGATTAAGATTTTTTAATCGGACTCATGAGACCGATGGCAAAATTAATGGCTAAGTGGTTACTTCAAAAGTTAATCGAGCTGATCATCATTATATCGGGCATCACTGAAATTGGACTTACCAAGTTCAGTCCGGCCTAGGCCTTGTTTGGCCTTCAATTTATCGGACTCCCATTGTGTTACTTAATCGAGCTGCAAATCTATCAATCGGGCTTCCATTTGAGGCCAACTATCAATTTCAGCAGCACTGGTGGTAATTGGGGAAGTTAATGTCAAATTGGTGTCATCGGGCTATCATTTGGTCAGCCACGGTCTGATCGGGCATCATGAATTCTGCCTAAACTACAGTCTATCGGGCACTGCTTGGTTGGCAATTCATTCTGTTAGTTTAGAAATTGATACAGATTTGGTTGGCAGATTATGAGTGTAATCATCCCTACAAATTCTCTTAAGTGATATATATTATTTCTATATTGTGGTAAGGTTGATTGGGAAGATAATATTATCCCTTATGGTAATTTACAAAGATATCAACCATTGTGGAAAGATAATATTAATATTATCACTTATGGAAATCATATTATATTGGGAGATAATATCATCTTTTGGGAAGTATATCTCTTACTTGCTAGCTAAGTCAGCCGCACCAAGACTGAAGATGGACCGGATTCAAGCTGCATATATATATATACACCTGTATATATATATATTTCAAGATATGGAAGGTTTCAAGATATAGCAGATTTTAGCAGTTTATGGAAATAAACTGGTAATTTTTACTAGATTATTATTGGTTAGAGATTTCCTACCTTATCTAGAAGACCTCCGTGGCCGCTATAAATTAACAGGCAGGCCAAGCTATCAAGGACCCCGCGTCACCTCGACAAAAGCATCCCAATGCATTCTAAAGCATCTCTTAGCACTCTTAGCATTCTTTTATTTTTTCTTAGGCTTTCTTAGTTATAATTACATCCTTGTAATTTCTCTTTTCTTCCTAATTAAATAAAAATGCTCTTTTTACTTAATTTCTCTTGCTTGTGTTCATCACTTGCTAGACTTGTGCGCTTCAGTACTGTCTAGGGACCTTAGGCCAAGGGTACTTTCCTACTTGGTCATCACAATCACCCGATAGAAGTCAGATTTTCAAACCTTGTGTATCACTCACACAAGTGCTCTAGGAAATTTTGTGTTAATTAGTTTGGGTCTACCTCACAAGGCTCTGGCACGCCCGAACAACAATTACAGCAAACAATTTGGCACGCCCGGTGGGATCGCCGAGTGATGAATCATGTTCACTGAAGCATGGCTACACTTCTACAACACACCAAATTGGTTGGTGTAATGAATCAATCAACCAACTTCAACAAGAGATTAATCGTCTCAAAAATGATAAATCTGCTACTTATAAGGCTTTATGGGACAAGTCGTGGGATCCGCAGTATCCAAATCGGCACGCCATTATAGCCCCATATGATTTTGCCATCCATGATCTTTACGAAAAGATCTGGTGTTTTGAGGCCGATATTAAGTACTTTACCCAAGGTATCGGCCACCTTCAAGCGTGTGGAGCTGACTGTCCACCCCCCCAATGGAAACTCTTTCATGTCTCGGGATGAGTTGCTAAATGGTGGTTGGAAGCAAAAACCAATCGGCTTATCAGATCTGCAGGTTGAAGAACAAAACGAATCAGTTGCTCGAGAAAGCCGTAATAGTGTCCTGGATGATATCGCTCTTCAGCTTAAACTCCTAAAATTTCAACGGCCCGAGAAGGCCGATGTTACCACGTTAAATCAAGAGGCCGATGTCTCTGGTCATCTTGATTCCACGCTGTCCAAGCCGCTCGGGGGGCAAGAATACGGCGAAAAAATAATTTTTGAGGAAAGGCCGGATGATCTTATTTCGGCCATAGAGCCCCTCACCGACGTTGAAGAAGGCGACGAAGGACCCGGGCGGCAAATTCAAGATGAGCCTCAAAATTCTATTGAGGCCGAAAAGGAAGAGTGTGATAGGCCGAGTGATCGTGTATCGGCCATAGAGCCTCCTAGTGATGAGGAGGACGATGATGACGACCCCATTATTGACGAAGAAATCGGCGATGAAGGGCTCGGGGGACAAGCTTCGCCGAGACCGATTGAAATTAAATCGGTCCATGAAGTTTTTAAAAATATTTCTTTGAGGAAACTTAGCCTCAATGAATTGTTCAAATATATCGGTCTCTTTGTAGTGACCGATTATTATTTTTATTTTAAGCCAATCAATTATTTGGCTTGGGTTGATTTACATCCACGGTGGCTGAGTGGATGTCACCAAAAACTTACGGTTATTTGGTGGCTGTTTCTGCAGCAATGGTATTATCAAAAGACTGAAAGGTGCTAGACCGGACTGAATTAATTCAGTCAATAGGCTATTCGGACTCACAAGACCGAAGGTAAGAGAATAATAATAATGAATAAAATAATGCTGGAAGGATGTTAGGATGCTAAATCGGACATAGAGGCCAATGGTGTAGTATCAGAAGTGCTTGTACAACAATCAAATGGTGGAGTCCGATTATATGAGGTTGTCTCAGTCATGCAACACAGTGAGATATTACACGCGGAGCGCCCGATTCACTCAGTTTATTTGAAAGAGGGGCGTTACATGATAAATTACAATCGGTCTCATAGGCAAGACCGATACCAATTTTTATGGAATAATCGGGCTTCAGGTAAAATATGGCCATTCAACATTTCACTTGCTTTTATTTTAAACGGCCAGGGGGGCAATTGTTTGCACCTAAAAAATACACTTTTTAAATTAAAGTTGGTAGAGGCCGATTAAGATTTTTTAATCGGACTCATGAGACCGATGGCAAAATTAATGGCTAAGTGGTTACTTCAAAAGTTAATCGAGCTGATCATCATTATATCGGGTATCACTGAAATTGGACTTACCAAGTTCAGTCCGGCCTAGGCCTTGTTTGGCCTTCAATTTATCGGACTCCCATTGTGTTACTTAATCGGGCTGCAAATCTATCAATCGGGCTTCCATTTGAGGCCAACTATCAATTTCAGCAGCACTGGTGGTAATTGGGGAAGTTAATGTCAAATTGGTGTCATCGGGCTATCATTTGGTCAGCCACGGTCTGATCGGGCATCATGAATTCTGCCTAAACTACAGTCTATCGGGCACTGCTTGGTTGGCAATTCATTCTGTTAGTTTAGAAATTGATACAGATTTGGTTGGCAGATTATGAGTGTAATCATCCCTACAAATTGTCTTAAGTGATATATATTATTTCTATATTGTGGTAAGGTTGATTGGGAAGATAATATTATCCCTTATGGTAATTTACAAAGATATCAACCATTGTGGAAAGATAATATTAATATTATCACTTATGGAAATCATATTATATTGGGAGATAATATCATCTTTTGGGAAGTATATCTCTTACTTGCTAGCTAAGTCAGCCGCACCAAGACTGAAGATGGACCGGATTCAAGCTGCATATATATATATATATACACCTGTATATATATATATTTCAAGATATGGAAGGTTTCAAGATATAGCAGATTTTAGCAGTTTATGGAAATAAACTGGTAATTTTTACTAGATTATTATTGGTTAGAGATTTCCTACCTTATCTAGAAGACCTCCGTGGCCGCTATAAATTAACAGGCAGGCCAAGCTATCAAGGACCCCGCGTCACCTCGACAAAAGCATCCCAATGCATTCTAAAGCATCTCTTAGCACTCTTAGCATTCTTTTATTTTTTCTTAGGCTTTCTTAGTTATAATTTTTTTTTTTTTCGGAAAAATGGTAAATATATTCCAAAAAGGGATGTACACATGTACAAGGGGCATACCCCAGGATAGACAATAAGCTCAAAGCATAAGGACATGTGGTTAGAGAACCACTAAACAAGCCACATCTGGCAACAATAATCAAACAGTAAAATCCATAAGGACTAAACCAAAATCAAGAAGAAAAAATGAAAGCAAATGAAAACAGAAGAAAACAAACAAAATTCAATGCCAATTAGCCAACAGGACGTCAAGTTGGGTGTGACCTTTCCATTTAATATTGATTTGAGCATAAATTTGCGAGACAAAATTCTTCAGAAGTTGGTTTTTTGGGGTAGAGGAGTTCTTGAAAGTTCTGTTGTTCCTTTCCCTCCACAAGCCATATACTGAAATGCCCAAGCAAATTCTGGGAATCATATGTTGGGGAGACTTCCCCTTCCAATGCTGGATCATCCAATCCACAGTGCTGTCCCAAGGGGTGCCATTCCAGGACAATCCACATCTCAGCATCAATTCCTGCCAAATGAAAGTAGAGTAATCACAATCAAAGAAGAGATGGTTATGTGAATCCATTTGCCTAAGACAAAGAGAACATGCTAGAGGGCCAGGGGTAAACAGATGAATTCTATCCTGAGTGGCTAGCTTATTCTGGATGGCAAGCCATAAAATAAAATTCTGTCTAGGTGTACTTCCTGAATACCAGGTCAATTGGTACCAAGGGACAGCAGGTGAAGTAGGTCTAATATGGTTCCAAACATGGGAAAAGGTAAACTTTCCGTTAGGAGATGTTATCCATACAATACTGTCCTGAAGACCACAAGGCTTGTATAAGTTGGCCAATAAGGCACGAACTTCATTAAGTCCAATGGAATTTGAGGCTGGCCAATTCCAATCAAGATGAGCAATAATAGTTTCTACTTTAGCATTAGGTGTTATTGCAGCATCATATGCAATTCTACTAGTATATTTCTCAAATAATGGACCACAAGGGAGCCAATTGTCAAACCAAAGGGAAGTATGTGTTCCATTACCAATCTTATGCCTAATTAAAGGTCTAGCAATATTTCTAAGTTTCAAAAGCTTTCTCCAATACCAGGAGCAGTGGCCTGGGGCTTTCACCTCCCAAAAGCTTTTGGCTTTGATCATGTATAAGTGGATCCATTGCTTCCATAAGGAATTGTTTTTAGGGTCAAGTAGACTTCCAATATGTTTTAAGTTAAGCACAGTATTAGTAAGGAAGATATCCTTAAAACCAAGACCTCCCTCAGGCTTAGGTTTGCAAACACTAGCCCAAGCCACCTTAGCTCCATGAGCTTTATCAGATGTGCCACTCCACAAAAACCTTCTCAAAACTTGTTCCACCTGCTTAAGAACACTTTTAGGAAGAATAAACATACCTGACCAATAAAGCTGAATACCAGACAAAACAGAATGAATGAGTTGGGACCTACCAGCAAAGGAAAGGGATTTGGACTTCCAAGAATTAATCCTGGAACAAATTTTGGTTACTAGTTCCTCACAATGGTATTTCCTTAATTTTGTGGTAATTAAAGGGACTCCCAAATACTTCAAGGGAAGACTTCCCTTGATGAATTGGAGCTCCCTAAGCAACTCCAGAGCCAAATTATCATCAATCCCAGAGAAAAAGAGACAACTCTTGGAGTTATTAGCTTGAAGTCCTGATAACTCATAAAATTGATTCAAAGTATGTCTAATAAGTTTAGCAGATTCAACATCACCATTAAAGAGAACAATTAAATCATCTGCAAAGCAAAGATGAGAGATTTTCAATTTATCACATTTCCAGTGGAAAGAGAAAGTGCCATTTTGTGTATTGATGGGTAATTTATCACATTTAGTTATAATTACATCCTTGTAATTTCTCTTTTCTTCCTAATTAAATAAAAATGCTCTTTTTATTTAATTTCTCTTGCTTGTGTTCATCACTTGCTAGACTTGTGCGCTTCAGTACTGTCTAGGGACCTTAGGCCAAGGGTACTTTCCTACTTGGTCATCACAATCACCCGATAGAAGTCAGATTTTCAAACTTTGTGTATCACTCACACAAGTGCTTTAGGAAATTTTGTGTTAATTAGTTAGGGTCTACCTCATTGTTTGCTGTAATTGTTGTTCGGGCCTGCCAGAGCCTTGTGAGGTAGACCCTAACTAATTAACACAAAATTTCCTAAAGCACTTGTGTGAGTGATACACAAAGTTTGAAAATCTGACTTCTATCGGGTGATTGTGATGACCAAGTAGGAAAGTACCCTTGGCCTAAGGTCCCTAGACAGTACTGAAGCGCACAAGTCTAGCAAGTGATGAACACAAGCAAGAGAAATTAAATAAAAAGAGCATTTTTATTTAATTAATAAGAAAGAAATTACAAGGATGTAATTGAAAAGCTAAGAAAATAAAAAGGATGCTTTTTATTTGCCTAAAACTAAGAACGCTAAGAATGCTTTAAGAATGCATGTTTGAATGCTTTGTCGAAGAGACGCGGAGTGCTTTGATAGCTTGGCATGCCTGTTGAGTTATAGCGGCCATGGAGGTCTCATAGATTAGGTAGGAAATCTGATGAGAATTATTATCTGGTAAAAAATACCAGTTTATTTCCATAAACTGATAATATCTGCTATATCTTCAAACCTTCCATATCTTCAAATATATATATATATGCCTTGTATCTTGAATGTGGTCCATATCTTGGCTTCATTCGGCTGACTTGGCTTCCAAGTAATAGATTACTTCCCAAAAATATTGATATTTTCTCCCAATATATTATCCTTCCATATATGATAATATTTACTTCATAAATCAGATAATACCTTGAAATATTATCTTCCCTATTATGATAATGTTTCCCAAACTGATAACATTATCACATTGAGAGTTTGTAGGATGATATACTTCCCAAATTGATTAGCACACTGACTGCACAGAATAAGTTACCAATTTGGAACAACTATGCAGTGGCCGGCCCACTTTGATATGTGCAGTAAAATGAGGTGACAGCCCGATGGTGCAAGCATAATAGAAGCCCGATATTATCACATACACAGTCCGATGGCACTGAACTGCCAAATAAGGCCTAGCCAGACTGAATTAATAATACCTAAAGTTGGTCAGTCCGATCACAGTGATGCCCGACTAAATGACGATCAGCCCGATTGAGTAATGGTACCAGCCCGATCAACCAGTGGTTAGTCCGAATGAACAATGGTGCTAGCCCGATGGTGATGCATTACAACCATATTGAAGCAGGGCCCACTTTGTGTAGCAGGCCGATGAAATGGTGATGAGCCCGATAGAATGAAGCCCGATCAAATAATAATCAGCCCGATGGCAAGAAACCAGTCACTTAGCCATTAATTTTTTCCATCGGTCTCATAAGTCCGATTAAATATCTCAATCGGCCTCTACCAATTTTATAATTTAAAAAATGTATTTTTTAGGTGCAAACAATTGCCCCCCTGGCCGTTTAAAATAAAAGCAAGTGAAATTTTGAATGGCCATATTTATCTAGCCCGATTACTTTTAGACTGCGATCGGGCTCATCATGTAGACCGATGATCTTTAGACTAACATCGGGCTTGGCCAAGATACCAAATTATAATTGCCAGCTTCCAACCATGTAACCCCTTTGAGCCCACCACCTCCAGGTAATCGGGCTTCACCACTGTTATTACGCAAGCACTTCTGATACTACACCATCGGCCTCTATGTCCGATCAGCATCCCAAGCATCCTTCTAGCATTATTTTACTTATTATTATTATTCTTGCTTTCGGTCTTGTGAGTCCGAATAGCCTACTGACTGAATTAATCCAGTCCGATCTTCAGCACCTTTCAGTCTTCCTCGATAGTACCACTGTTGGAGAAATAACCACCAAATAATATTTAATTTTTGGTGACATCCACACAGCCAATGTGGATGTAAATCAATCCAAGCCAAATAATTAATTGGCTTAAAATAAAAATAATAATCGGTCATAACAAGGAGACCGAAAAATTTGAACAATTCCTTAAGGCTGAGTTTCCTCAAAGGAATATTTTTAAAAACTTCATGGACCGATTTAGCAGCAACCGGTCTCTGCGAAGCTTGCTCCTCGAGCGGTTCATCACCGATTTCTTCGTCAGTAATGGGGTCTTCATCATCGTCCTCCTCATTAACGGGAGGCCCTATGGCCGAATCAGAGTCACTCGGCCAATTACACTTTTCTTCTTCGGCCTTAATAGAATTTTGAGGCTCGTCTTGAATTTGCCCCCCGGGTGCTTCTTCGTCTTCTTCAACATCAAGGAGGGGCTCTATGGCCGAAATAAGACTATTCGGCTCTTTAATTATTTTTTCGCCGTCTTGCCCCTCGAGCGGCTTGGACAGCGTGGAATCAAGATGACTAGAGACATCGGCCTCTTGATTTGGAATGGTAACATCGGCCTTCTCGGGCCGTTGAAATTTTAGGAGTTTAAGCTGAAGAGCGATATCATCACGATATCATCAAGGATACTATTATGGCTTTCTTGAGCAGCAACCGATTCGTCTTGTTCTTCAACCGGCCAATCTGATAAGCCGATTGGTTTCTGCTTCCAACCTCCATCTAGCAACTCATCCCGAGACATGAAAGAGTTTCCATTGGGGGGTGGACAATCAGCTCCACTTACTTGAAGGTGGCCGATACCTTGGGTAAAGTACTTAATATCGGCCTCAAAACACCAGATCTTTTCGTAAAGATCATGGATGGCAAAGTCATACGGGGGCTATAATGGCGTGCCGATTTGGGTACTGCGGATCCCACGGCTTGTCCCATAGAGCCTTGTAAGTAGCAGATTTATCGTTTTTGAGACGATTAATCTCTTGTTGAAGTTGGCTGATTGATTCATTACACCAACCAATTTGGTTGTAGTAGAATTGCAACCATGCTTCAGTGAACATGATTCATCACTCGGCGGTCCCACCGGGCGTGCCAAATTGTTTGCTGTAATTGTTGTTCGGGCGTGCCAGAGCCTTGTGAGGTAGACCCAAACTAATTAACACAAAATTTCCTAAAGCACTTGTGTGAGTGATACACAAGGTTTGAAAATCTGACTTCTATCGGGTGATTGTGATGACCAAGTAGGAAAGTACCCTTGGCCTAAGGTCCTTAGACAGTACTGAAGCGCACAAGTCTAGCAAGTGATGAACACAAGCAAGAGAAATTAAATAAAAAGAGCATTTTTATTTAATTAATAAGAAAGAAATTACAAGGATGTAATTGAAAAGCTAAGAAAATAAAAAGGATGCTTTTTATTTGCCTGAAACTAAGAACGCTAAGAATGCTTTAAGAATGCATGTTTGAATGCTTTGTCGAAGAGACGTAGAGTGCTTTGATAGCTTGGCCTGCCTGTTGAGTTATAGCGGCCATGGAGGTCTCATAGATAAGGTAGGAAATCTGATGAGAATTATTATCTGGTAAAAAATACCAGTTTATTTCCATAAACTGATAATACCTGCTATATCTTCAAACCTTCCATATCTTCAAATATACATATATATATATATGCCTTGTATCTTGAATGTGGTCCATATCTTGGCTTCATTCGGCTGACTTGGCTTCCAAGTAATAGATTACTTCCCAAAAATATTGATATTATCTCCCAATATATTATCCTTCCATATATGATAATATTTACTTCACAAATCAGATAATACCTTGAAATATTATCTTCCCTATTATGATAATGTTTCCCAAACTGATAACATTATCACATTGAGAGTTTGTAGGATGATATACTTCCCAAATTGATTAGCACACTGACTGCACATAATAAGTTACCAATTTGGAACAACTATGTAGTGGCCGGCCCACTTTGATATGTGCAGTAAAATGAGGTGACAGCCCGATGGTGCAAGCATAATAGAAGCCCGATATTATCACATACATAGTCCGATGGCACTGAACTGCCAAATAAGGCCTAGCCAGACTGAATTAATAAATACCCAAAGTTGGTCAGTCCGATCACAGTGACGCCCGACTAAATGACGATCAGCCCGATTGAGTAATGGTACCAGCCCGATCAACTAGTGGTTAGTCCGAATGAACAATGGTGCTAGCCCGATGGTGATGCATTACAGCCATATTGAAGCAGGGCCCACTTTGTGTAGCAGGCCGATGAAATGGTGATGAGCCCGATAGAATGAAGCCCGATCAAATAATAATCAGCCCGATGGCAAGAAACCAGTCACTTAGCCATTAATTTTTTCCATCGGTCTCATAAGTCCGATTAAATATCTCAATCGGCCTCTACCAATTTTATAATTTAAAAAATGTATTTTTTAGGTGCAAACAATAATTGGACTACTTTTGTATTTTTTTTAAAAAATTTCCCCTTTGGTTGTGTATTATTATTACTAGAATCAAGGGTTAGGATGTGTTGAGTGTGGAATTATGTGTGGATTTAGATGTATGTGTAGCATTTTTGTTCTATTTTAGATGAAGTAATGTCATGCATTCAAAATTTTGTGTCTCAAATGGTTTCCAAATATGTGATAAATTAATAAATTCATGTCACATTAATTTATTAATGATAAAGTAATAAATTAATTTATTAAATTAGTAAAGTAAATGATGAAATTGCATATCCGGCAATCTAATGATATTTAATTATGGAGAACAATTTTGCTCACCCAAACACCTAAATTGGTTGATGATGAGAATCAAGGAAGCACTTAATGGGCTGAATTGGGCTGATTATAAATGGAGAATCCAAGAAGATCAAGGTGGCATTTTTTTTGGGTTGATCATATTAATTGGGCATAAATTTGAAGAAGATAGGGATGATTATATTTCCTAATCATATTTATGCATGTGGAAGAATAATGGGCTGAATATAACTTCCAAGATATGGCTATTTATGTTTTATAGTTGGTAGTTGGGAGTTTGTTCATGTTTCTATGTGTTTTTAATGAGTTAAACTATTTTTTTTGTATAAGTCTATGTTAAAAAACGTGGTAGCTTTATTTCCTATGGTTGGGAGGATGTTCCAACTACTTGCATTTATTTCCTATGGTTGGAGGGTTGTTCCAACAACTTGCATTTATCCCTATGGTTGGAGGATTGTTCCAATCCTATATATACTCTTTTGTATGGGCAGATTTATATAATGGGTTAAACACAATTCTGAAGTTGAGCTTTGCTCCTTCCCCTTATTCTTCACAGAACACAATTTTTGACTTATCAATCAGCCTTTCGCATCTGATTGTGGCGTCTTCACACACCATGACTTATCAATCAGCCTTCCGCATCTGATTGTGGCGTCTTCACTAATCTTTGGAATACCCGTGGTTTGCGTCTCTTTATAGGCGTTGGGTCACGGGTTCACTATCACAACAATCTGATTTTAGCTTTTCTGGGTAAACAAGTCAATTTTGTTGTTGGGTCTCAATACAAGTTATTGAGGTTCGCATCAGTTGAACAAGTGGAACCCATCACTTTATTTCAATGATTCATCCCATGACACCTATAACACATAGTTACTAATTAAGAGGCTGTTTGGGAGAACTTGTACTTTTATAATTGCAATAGCTTTTACCAGAATAAATATTAAGGCCAAAATAAACTGTGAAATTCAATATGTATGTGATAACCACTTAATTCATCCCATCACTAATCGTATGGTGTTAGAGTTAATATTAAATGTTGAACAATATTTTCTGTGTTTTTTTTCTTCAATATTGTAGTATTTGGTTTATGAACTTTAAGAGTGTGTTTGATAATTTAATTACGTGTTTAAAATGAAAGTTGTAAGCTCTTAATTTGTTTATATGTATTTGATAATGTACCATTAACTGAGAAGGCAGCAAAAAATTTATTGAAAATTTTACGTAGGAAAATTTCATTTAACTTTATAGTACCACTTAAGAAAGAGAGATGAAGTATTTGTGTAAAGTATTTATGTAGAGTGTTTGTGGCCTATGATTATTGGTTATTGTTTATTTTGTCGAAATAGTTTGTTAGTATATTTTGAAATTTTGTTACATAAACAGAGAAATTGTGTTGATAAGGAACTTTGGAATTCGACATGGAGTTTTTTTGGGAACAGTAATTCCACGTGGAGATGGAGGAGTAAATTACGCATTAAAGAGATAGGTGTCTTTTTTTTTTTTGGTAACCATGGGTGTCCGAGCCAGCTTGCACGCACCTCGACTAATTCCACAAGGCCAGGGCGTCCGGGTGAATCACATGTAGCCACCCCTTGAGATTCGAACTTGCGACCTGTAACACCTGTAATTTTCTTTTCATTAATAATATTATTTTTTCGAATTTCTGTATTGGACCGACTATATTATTATATTATTATTTTAATTAGGTGACGGTATGGATGTGTTGTAGTATTATCATATTAGACTCTAGTAACTGTACCGACTCGGACGTAATAAGAATTAACGTAGTCCCGTACCCCGACTCGGACATTAGAAACAATACTCGTTTGCACGTAAACCGAGACCTATACGTATATCGAGAAACTTATGCACATAAACTGAGAAAGTAGCACAGAATCCAAGATGGGCCACATGGCCGGCCATGTGGCAGCCACATGCCACCCTCTTGGACACATGTCTACTAGTAGGACACATATCATGGCATATACACATGCCACATGATACCTAGCTCCTAGGATTTCTATATAAGCATGCATATAGCATGCATTATACACACTTTGTCTCTATGACTAGCACTTAAAATCTGTGAGAGAGAGCTGGAGTTTTAATTCTTGAGAGAAAGAAGAGAAGAGGTCATCCTTGAAGTTGAAGTTCAAGCTCCATCAAGCTCAAGAACAACATCAAGCATAATTTCAAGCTTTGGTGAGTAAATTGTGAGTAAATTGTGAGTAGTTGTGAGTAATCTAACTTAATTTAAAACACATATAGCATGTATTAATGTTCAGTAGGAGTTTGATGTTGTTGTGTTGAAGTTTTCATGACATGCAAGACAAATCCTTAAATCTGAGAAACAGAAACTTGCAGTAGAATGTAGTTTAGTAAAATGAATGTTTTATGCAGCTCAAAAATCCGAATTAAGCTAGGATTTTTTGTGAATAACTCTTCTATAGATTAGTCTAGAAATCACTCCTTCATGGGTGAAATGCATGTACAACGCAGTGTTATAAACCTGGGAAAACAGAAACGTCCAGCAGAATGTAGATTAGTAAAATGAATGTTTTGAGGAGCTCAAAAATCGGAATTAAGCTAGGTTTTTTGGTGGTAAAAGCTAACTCATTTATCTACAAATAACTCTTCTATATGTCAGTCTATAAATCAATCCTTCATAGGTGAAATGCATGTACAATGCATTGATATAAATCTGGGAAACAGAAACTTTCAGCAGAACATAGTTTAGTAAAATGAACATTTGGAGTAGCTCAGAAATCTGAATTAGGCTAGGTTTTTTTTGTGGAGAAAGTTAACTCATTTATCTACAAATAACTCTTCTATAGCCTAGTCTAAAAATGATTCCTTCATAGGTGAAAGTCACATACAATGTAGTGCTATAAATCTGGGACAGAGCAGTCCAAAAATATAGAAATGTCTAAGTAAAATAAATATTTTAAGCAGCTCAAAAATGTAATTGAAGCTACATTTTTTTGTACATGAAGATGATCCAAATACCTATAATGTTCTAGTTTTGAGTTTAATCTACAAAACAATTCATCATGCCCAAATAAATCATATTATTTCAGTCAACACAGTGAAAATGTATCCTGGCAGATTGTGTAGCTTTTTGTATGATGTTTTGTTTATGCATGGTATTGAATGTTGATGCTAGTTTCCTGTACCTGTGTTGTTTTGAAAATCTTGTGCTGTGGTAGTGCTATCGCGTAGATGAGTATGTTAAGGGTTTCATCATCTATATGTTTGTTGGTATTAAATCCATGTTATAAATCCATGAGCTACGTGCTATATTTTCCCATTGTTATGAATGTAGTTTAATGACCGTTGGAAAGCTCATACCCAAGCTTTAAGAATGTTGTACAACACAATTATTGCGTTGATAATGATTGGGTAAGTTCTCATCGTAAGCATATTGAGGGGTAAAACGGAATGTTGGATGTATAGCAAAATCTTGACGGTTGTAATTGGAAACTGTTAATGAACTAAACTACGAAACGTACGAACGCGTAAAATAACGATAAAACCTTCAATAATAGATTTAATGGGAATAAGGGATGTTGGGTTTCGTTTCTAGTCGTGTGACTACCGGTCAAAGTTGATTCGTGATCTTTTGTGTCGCGTTTGGATAATTCTTGCAAAGTTGGTCTCTCGATTATTCCATAGAGTCGATTGGTGAGTTATGTTTTGTTCCTTGATCTGAGGATCAGCATGACGTGTTCGGTCAAGTGCGGATGACCTGAGGATCGTCATGACGTGTTCGAACAAGTAGTTAATTAGTTTTCTGCACCCTTGGTCTGAGCATCGGCATGACGTGTTCGGTCGTGCGGGTGACCTGAGGATCGGCATGACGTGTTCGACCAAGTGAATGTGAATATCCCGCAGGAGTTGTGAAATGTTTTGTACCCTTGGACTGAGGATCGGCATGATGTGTTCGGTTATGTACGGGTGACCTGAGGATCGGCATGACGTGTTTGGCCAAGTGATTATTAATTTCCCGTACCTTTGGTCTGAGGATAGGCATGACGTGTTTGGTAACGTGCGGGCGACCTGAGGATCGGCATAACGTGTTCGACCAAGAGATTGTTAATGTCCCGCACACTTATGCCATTTGGGCGATAGTTTGAATGCCAGTTGGGTGATAGTTTGAATGCCATTTGGGCGACAGTTTGAGTGCTAGTTGGGCGACTGTTAACTATTCATTGTTGAGTGTTGTTCTTTCTTGACCAGTAAATGCGTTTGGAGTTAAGTTTTCTTTCAGTCAATGTCATTGGTCAGTTCAGTTCTGGGTTAAGTTTCAAAGGGAATGATTGGGTTTAAATAAGAAATGGTTTTGAGAATAAGAAAAGACTAACAAGACATAGTATCGAGAATAAGAAATGATGAACGAGATATGGTTTCGAGAAATAAGAAGAGATGATGAATAACTTACCTTGTTGGTGGTAACCTTAAGGGGACCCTCACTTAACATAACTGCTAACGGCTTTTCATGCCGCTGGACCTTCCACATCCAGCCTTTGCAGGTCGAGTCGGAGCTGGCTATGATCAAGATACAGATTTTACTACTAAAGACTATGTTGGTGAAGATTACTACGAGGAGGGCTATGGTTTCGCAAGCTAAAGATCTTGGAGTTTTTCTTTTATCATAGTTCTGTTATTAATATGTTTAATGATGTAATAGCTTGGTTAAACTTGTAATATCTATCTTTTGGATATCTTTTGACGGTATGGATGTGTTGTAGTATTATCATATTAGACTGTAGTAACTACACCGACTCGGCCGTAATAAGAATTAACGTTGTCCCGTACCCGGACCCGGGTAAATCGAGACCGACGCGTATATTAAGAAACTTATGAATGTAAACCGAGAAAGTAGCACACAATCCAAAGTGAACCCACATGGCCGGCCATGTGGCAGCCACATGCCACCCTCTTGGACACATGTCCACTAGTAGGACACATGTCATGGCATATACACATGCCACATGACACCTAGCTCCCAAAATTTCTATATAAGCATGCATATAGCATGCATTATACACATTTTGTTTCTATGACCAGCACTTAAAATCTGTGAGAGAGGGCTGAAGTTTTAATTCTTGAGAGAAAGAAGAGAAAAAGTCATCCTTGAATTGAAGTTCAAGCTCCATCAAGATCAAGAACAACATCAAGCATAATTTCAAGCTTTGGTGAGTAAATAGTGAGTAAATTGTGAGTAATTGTGAGTAATCAAACTCAATTTAAAATACATATAGCATGTATTAATGTTTAGTTGGAGTTTGATGTTGTTGTGTTGAAGTTTTCATGACATGCAAGACAAATCCTTAAATCTGAGAAACATAAACTTCCAATAGAATGTAGTTTAGTAAAATGAATGTTTTGTGCAGCTCAAAAATCCGAATTAAGCTAGGATTTTTTGTGAAGAAATTTAACTCATATTTCTATTAATAACTCTTCTATAGCTCAGTCTAGAAATCACTTCTTCATGGGTGAAATGCATGTACAACGCAGTGTTATAAACCTGAGAAAACAGAAACTTCCAGCAGAATGTAGTTTAGTAAAATGAATGTTTTGAGGAGCAAAAAAATCTGAATTAAGCTAGGTTTTTTCGTGGTAAAAGCTAACTCATTTATCTACAAATAACTCTTCTATAGCTCAGTCTAGAAATCAATCCTTCATAGGTGAAATGCATGTACAACGCAGTGTTATTAATCTGGGAAACAGAAACTTTTAGCAGAACATAGTTTAGTAAAATGAACGGTTGGAGTAGCTCAAAAATCTGAATTAGGCTAGGTTTTTTTTGGTCAGTTATGTTTTGTTCCTTGATCTGAGGATCGGCATGACGTGTTCGGTCAAGTGTGGATGGCCTGAGGATCGTCATGACATGTTCGATCAAGTAGTTGATTGGTTTTCTGTACCCTTGATCTGAGGATCGGCATGACGTTTACGGTCGTGCGGGTGACCTGAGGATCTGTATGACGTGTTGGACCAAGTGAATGTTAATATCCCGCAGGAGTTGTGAAATATTTTGTACCCTTGGACTGAGGATCGACATGACATGTTCGTTTATGTACGGGTGACCTGAGGATCGGCATGACTTGTTTGTCCAAGTGATTAATAATTTCCCGTACCCTTGGTCTGAGGATCGACATGACGTGTTCGGTAACGTGCGGGCGACCTGAGGATTGGCATGATGTGTTCGACCAAGAGATTGTTAATGTCCCGCACACTTATGCCATTTGGGCGACAATTTGAATGCCAGTTGGGCGATAGTTTGAATGCCATTTGGGCGACAGTTTGAGTGCCAATTGGGCGACAGTTAACTATTCATTGTTGAGTGTTGTTCTTTCTTGACCAGTAAATGCGTTTGGAGTTAAGTCTTCTTTAAGTCAATGTCATTGGTCAGTTCAGTTCTGGGTTAAGTTTCAAAGGGAATGATTGGGTTTAAATAAGACATGGTTTTGAGAATAAGAAAAGACGAACGAGACATAGTATCGAGAATAAGAAATGATGAACGAGATATGGTTTCGAGAAATAAGAAGAGATGATGAATAACTTACCTCGGTGGTGGTAGCCTTAAGGGGACCCTCACTTAGCTTAACTGCTAACGGCTTTTCATGCCGCTGGACCTTCCACGTCCAGCCTTTGCAGGTCCAGATGGAGCTGGCTATGATCAAGATATAGATTTTACAACCAAAGACTATGCTAGTGAAGATTACTACGAGGAAGGCTATGGTTTTGCCAGCTGAAGATCTTGGAGTTTTTCGTTTATCATAGTTCTGTTATTAATATGTTTAATGATGTAATAGCTTAGTTGAACTTGTAATATCTATCTTTTGGATATCTTTCGACGGTATGGACATATTGTAGTATTATCATATTAGACTGTAGTAACTATACCGTCTCGGCCGTAATAAGAATTAACGTAGTCCCATACCCGGACCCGGGCATTAGAAACAATACCCGTTTGCATGTAAACCGAGACCGACACGTATATTAAGAAACTTATGCATCTAAATCGAGAAAGTAGCACACAATCCAAGGTGGGCCCACATGGCCAGCCATGTGGCAGCCACATGCCACCCTCTTGGACACATGTCCACTAGTAGGACACATGTTATGGCATATACACATACCACATGACACCTAGCTCCCAGGATTTCTATATAAGCATGCATATAGCATGCATTATACACACTTTGTCTCTATGACCAGCACTTAAAATATGTGTGAGAGAGCTGGAGTTTTAATTCTTGAGAGAAAGAAGAGAAGCAGTCATCCTTGAAGTTGAAGTTCAAGCTCCATCAAGCTCAAGAACAACATCAAGCATAATTTCAAGTTTTGGTGAGTAAATAGAGTGTAAATTGTGAGTAATTGTAAGTAATCTTACTCAATTGAAAACACATATAGCATGTATTAATGTTTAGTAGGAGTTTGATGTTGTTGTGTTAAAGTTTTCATGACATGCAAGACAAATCCCTAAATCTGCTAAACAGAAACTTCCAGCATAATGTAGTTTAGTAAAATGAATGTTTTATGCAGTTCAAAAATCCGAATTAAGCTAGGTTTTTTTGTGAAAAAAGCTAACTCATATATCTATTCTATAGCTCAGTCTAGAAATCAATTCTTCATAGGTGAAATACATGTACAACGCAGTGTTATAAACCTGGGAAAACAAAAACTTCCAGCAGAATGTAGTTTAGTAAAATGAATGTTTTGAGGAGCTAAAAAATTGGAATTAAGCTAGGTGTTTTTGTGGTAAAAGCTAACTCATTTATATACAAATAACTCTTCTATAGCTCAGTCTAGAAATCAATCCTTCATAGGTGAAATGCATGTACATCACATTGTTATAAATCTGGGAAACAAAAACTTTCAGCAGAACATAGTTTAGTAAAATGAACGTTTGGAGTAGCTCAAAAATCTGAATTAGGCTAGGTTTTTTTTGGTCAGTTATGTTTTGTTCCTTGATCTGAGGATCAGCATGACATGTTCGGTCAAGTGCAGATGACCTGAGGATCGTTATGACGTGTTCGGTCAAGTAGTTGATTAGTTTTCCGCACCCTTGGTCTGAGGATCGGCATGACGTGTTCGGTTGTACAGGTGACCTGAGGATTGGCATGACGTGTTCGACCAAGTGAATGTGAAAATCCCGCAAGAGTTGTGAAATGTTTTGTACCCTGGGACTGAGGATTGGCATGACGTGTTCGTCTAAGTGATTATTAATTTCCCGTACCCTTGGTCTGAGGATCGGCATGACGTGTTCGATAACGTGCGGGCGACCTAAGGATCGGCATGACGTGTTCGACCAAGAGATTGTTAATATCCCGCACACTTATGCCATTTGGGCGATAGTTTGAATGCCAGTTGGGCGATATTTTGAATGCCATTTGGGCGACAGTTTGAGTGCTAGTTGGGCGACTGTTAACTATTCATTGTTGAGTGTTGTTCTTTCTTGACCAATAAATGCGTTTGGAGTTAAGTTTTCTTTCAGTCAATGTTATTGGTCAGTTCAGTTCTGGGTTAAGTTTCAAAGGGAATGATTGGGTTTAAATAAGAAATGGTTTTGAGAATAAGAAAAGACGAACGAGACATAGTATCGAGAATAAGAAATGATGAACGAGATATGATTTCGAGAAATAAGAAGAGATGATGAATAACTTACCTTGGTGGTGGTAACATTAAGGGGACCATCACTTAGCTTAATCGCCAACGGCTTTTCATGCCGCTGGACATTCCATGTCCAGCCTTTGCAGGTCCAGACGGAGCTGGCTATGATCAAGATACAGTTTTTACTACTAAAGACTATGCTGGTGAAGATTACTACGAGGAAGGCTATGGTTTCGCCAGCTGAAGATCTTGGAGTTTTTCTTTTATCATAGTTCTGTTATTAATATGTTTAATGATGTAATAGCTTAGTTGAACTTGTAATATCTATCTTTTGGATATCTTTTGACGGTATGGACGTGTCGTAGTATTATCATATTAGACTATAGTAACTGTACCGACTCGGCCGTAATAAGAATTAACGTAGTCCCGTACCCGGACCCGGACCCGGACATTAGAAATAATATCCGTTTGAACGTAAACCAAGACCGACACGTATATCTAGAAATTATGCAAGTAAATCAAGAAAGTAGCACACAATCCAAGGTCGATCCACATGGCCACCTTGTGGCAGCCACATGCCACCCTCTTGGACACATGTCCACTAGTAGGACACATGTCATGGTATATACACATGCCACATGACACCTAGCTCCTAGGATTTCTATATAAGCATGCATATAGCATGCATTATACACACTTTGTCTCTATGACTAGCACTTAAAATCTGTGAGAGAGAGAGCTAGAGTTTAAATTCTTGAGAGAAAGAAGAGAAGAAGTGTAGCACCCTGAATTTCTCCCAGAAATTCCACATAGAACTAGAAATAGTGACGTCACCAGGCTGACGGTTTATAGAAGGTCCATCAGGATTTTCTTAATTAGAAACCCTTGGATAGGATTCTCAGTCAATGTCTTAACGACAATGACGATACTTTTAACCTGGAGTCTATTAGAGTGGTCGTAACCCCGGCGTTTATAATTTTTATATTAGAAACCTTAGGTAGACTTGCATTTAGACCCGTACACATCCTGGTACAGGACTACATTTTCTGTATCACTTATAGTCAGTATTGCACGTACCTTAGGACTCAGGCACCCATCCTAGTGTACCTACCCAAGATGTGGGACCCACACCGCCACCCTATGTGGACCCCACTAGATCTACCCTTGGACACACAAATAAACTTACACATGCATATACTTTGTGTGCACCAATTACACATGATAACTTCCCCCCCCCCCCATTTTCCCCAATATAACCCCTCACCCTCTCATTTAACACCCTCACCACCCCACAAATCTGTTTATATAAATATTATGAGAGAGAGAAACTGAGAGGGGAAGAGAGAGCTTGAGAAATCATCCACCCCACACACTCTTGGTTTTGATTCACCACACCCCATACATTGATCATACCTACACACTTTCCTTTTGTACCAACTCTGTCTCAACCTCCCTTATGCACTTACACGCACAGAAAGTTGGTGAAGCAGAAAGGAGACGTAGAGGAGAGAAAAGGAGGTTGTTCGAAGAAGTCTGAGAGGACCGAAGGCAATCTAAGGTAAACCCACACTCCTCGTTTCATTTTACACCCCTGCATGTCATCTAGAGGGCCTAGGACCTACATGCATGAAGCCAAACAGAGCTTTAAGCTCTGGTTCTTGCTCCGACCACCATTTGAGCTCAAAGCTTGAGCTCAATTTTCCCAATATCTACCAAAGCCCCTAAAATCTAAACCAATCTGACCCTAATGAACCCAGATAGATACCCTATGATCAGTTTTAGAAGAAGGGTTCAATTGGTGGGTCATGTAGAGCATTATTCTTTATTTTGGCCAAAAGAATAATGGCCTCGTAGGAGACCCAAACGAATGAACCCATTATCCAGCTTCTAGTATGTGATAGAGGGGCTAATTCCGGTCAGTTTGGCATTGGGTTTAGGGATTTTCATGGAGAGGTGAAGAAGTTATGGCCATTAGAAGTTTTCTGGCAAAATCGCGAGTCACCGGCGGCTTCGGGGTCGCCGGAGAAGAAGGTGAAACCCGTTTGGGTTTCGAGTTATAAGACCTGGGCACGGGTCGGGTCTGGGTAGGGTTTGGGTTTGGGCTGGGTTAAATTAACCCGTGGGCCAACTTAAGTAGCACAATGTCGTTTTGACGTCAGGCTAACCTTGGGTCGGGTGCGGGTAAACGGGGCAGTTCAGTTTGTATGTATAAGTGGGTAAGGGTCTGGGCTTGGATCGGGTTTTAATAAACCCGTGGGTCATTTAAATTGAACGGCATCGTTTTGACGCCACGGGCCGGGTCGCGGGTTTGGTTGGGTATGGTTCGGGTTGTATTGAGTCTGTTAGTGGATCTGGGTTTGGGTTAAGTTCGGTCCAGGTTCGGGTTAATGGGTAGGACTAGTTTGTGAGTATGAGTGGGTCTGGGTTCAGGTATAGGTTCAACCCGAATGGGTTCTCGGGTTGGGTTTGCGTGAGTGTGTATCTGGGTAGTCCGTTTAGTTTTTTTGTTGGATCGGGTTTGACCCAACGGGTCACGCCTTTGGGTTTCCTTGTGAGTAGATTTGGGTTATCCAGTTAAGATCGGGTCGGTTCGGTTTGACCCGAACGGGTTTCTAGTTTGGGTTCCCTTGAGAGTGTATTCGGGTTACCCATTTGGTTAGGGTCGGTTCGCGCTGACCCGCGTGTGTAAAGATTATTATTATTATTATTATTATTATTATTATTATTAATTGTAATTAGTTTAAAATGTTTTAATTATTATAAATGGTTTGTAATTATGCCATTAATGTTTTATATTATAGAATATTATTTTTAATATTCTATATATCAATATTATATTATATATATTATATATTTATTATTTATATGGTTATTATAAATAATAAATATCAGTTTTAAATAGTTTTTAAATAGTTAATAAATACCTATATGTATTTACAAATTCTAGAAAATTAGGGTAATGACCCTGGGACTATTTTATTATATAATGTAAATTATAAAGCTATAATATTATAGTCTAGTATTTTTAATAATTATTACAGAACTATTTTATGAGTATATTAATTATTAAAAATACCAAACGAGCTCCGAAAATTATGAGATAAATACTGGAAGTGTATTTTAATATCCAGTATTTAATAAAAATACTTCTAAGTACTGATTTCACAGTATAGGTATATTTATGTATTTAAATCCCCTTTCGGGTATTTTCGGGTATATGTTATCTTCAATAATTCATAATAAATAATCTAGGACTCCGAAAATTACGCGGTCAGTTCTCAGAGTCTTAGAATAATGTCTAGAATATTCTCTTAAAGTTTGGTGACTTTTTGACTCGGTCAAAAATACAGCCTGTCTTTTAGGGCCCGCATTAGTGTAATAAGCCCTACCTTTTTACCTCGTAAAATACGACGGACTCCGATTTGAGTCTAGTCAATGGCGTTAGAATGACACGTAGATCACTACCTTGAGGTTTATAACCTCATTTGGTAACATTACCTTTTTTGACCCTAGAGTTGCACTTGCTCTTCATTATTGTTTCTTCCGTTTATTATTGTAGAACTTGACGTTATCTGCTTTTCCAGGATCGGCGACTCGAGGTGAGTTTCCTAACCTCACTCTAATCCTAATAAGATTAATATAAGATGTTTAAAAGATATCTGTATGATGTTTTGTATAAGTGATATGCTGATTTATGATACTATATGTTTTATGACGATTGTAAGGCTATGCAAAGCATGCTATGGTAGTGCTATCGCATACGTGAGCATGTTAAGGGTTTTATCTATATGATTATTGGTATCAAATCCATGTTATGTGATCCATGTTTTATATGTTATATATGTTTCTGCTGCTAACTGTTAAATGCACATTTTACGATGGTTGTTAATCGGATTAGATAACGCATGCTATGTTAATTATAAAGAGAAATGAAAGTGGTTTTGCATATGAGTATCGGTAGTGGACTCACTTGCATTTCATGACATGTGTTAGCATGCATTGTATGAGAAAGAGAGGTGTTTGATGAAAATGTGAATAAGATGAGATATGTGAATGTGAAAGAGATGTGATTTCTAGATCCGATGGATCAACGGCTGACGAGCCGGGTGGACATGAAGGGTTAGGGTTCCTAGCGCGCCTCTCGCCGTTGAAGATGTCTGGTGATGCGCATACGTGGTTGAAGACGTCCCATGTATCGTTGAAGACGTCCGGCTAGTGCTCAAATATACTTCTCAGTCATGTAGACGACCGGTGAGAGTATACACATGGTTGAAGACGTCCCATATGACAGTTTCATTGTTTACAGATAGTGTGCGCCGTGAAGACGTCTAGTGGCCTATCAAGGGAATAAGTATGAATCGACTGTCATAACATGTTATCATCTTTGATATACCGCGTGTTGTCAAGTGGATGAGAAAGTGAAAGTGAATGATGAGATTGAATTGATTAATTAAAAGGTTTGGTTCGAAATGATTTGGTTTTGAAAAGTCTTGGTTTTAAAATGAAATAGTTTTGAAAAGTGTATGTTTTAAAAGTAAGAGTTGGGAGTAAGTCGCATTGGTCATGCATTTGCACGCACAAGGATATAATAAGGAGAATGTACTCTATGATGTTATGTTTATCTGTCTACCTGTCTTGTTGAGACCTCTGCTATGTCCCTGGTGAGAATGCGTCTTTTGATAAGAGATTAATCATATCTTAAGATACTAAACTATGACGTGAGTCGAGAGATGTTTTGTATTTATTGATTATTGTGCGGTTGAGACTCTGACTCAGCCTTGTTCCAAGGCTGACGACATTTTACGCCCTGGGCATTCGTATGCCCAGAGTGTTGCAGGTTGGGAGATAGATAGAAGAGTTCAGGATGCTGTGCCGTGGAGCCAAGGAGAATAAAGCCTTACCCAAGATCTGATAGACAGTTTCTCAAGTTTTTAAGCTTATGTAAATTGCTTAGTATGGCCGCTTATATCAGGATTGTAGTTATTGTAACTCTTAATTAATTTCTGCTGCTGTATTTATACTCTGATAAGTTTAGGTCATGCTTATGCTCTAGCATTTCCCTTATGATTGCATGGTGCGGAGTTAGAAGGACAGGACGGTTAACAAACTAGTCACGTGTCTACGGACCTATAAAGGGAAAATTTTATTTTCCCTATTTTTGGCTTACTCCGGGGCGTGACAGGGTTTTAGTGGTATCAGAGCCTAGGTTTAGGCATTTACCGTTTATCCTATGCACTTTAAGTTATAAATTATTAGATCTTTTCCCCACTTATGAAGATACTAACCTTATGATAGTTTATATTGGATAGGTTAGCATGGAACCCTTTTATGTCCAAGATGGGTTTGGAGGACATTGGGTATACCCAGATCGTATAGAGCCTGTGGACACAGTGTTGTACCGGAAATGGATTCGACAGAGTGCCCAATAGCATTTGGAGGAAAACCTGTGGCATGATGTACATGTATTGGGAATTGAAGACCCAAAGATCCTGCAGAGAGAGGCACATTACCGAGAAAGCACCCTTAGACTTGTTCATCAGGAAGCAGCTGAGATGACTCAGGACCGCTATACCCTCCGAGTCCTGACTTTTCGAGTTAAGCTGACACCCCCACCAGGACCCGTAAGACCACCTCTTGCTATGCCGCCCCCAGTACTAGAGGAGTCCATAGCTGATACACCCTTCACTGCTGAGTCAGTCTTGGGGACTGATAGGGAGGAGGATGATGATGGAGAAGTTCCGGTAAAGGAGACCAATTCTGTGGAGGATGCTGATTCCGCAGTCAATGTTTTTTTTTTTTTTTTTTTTTCGGGAAAGGGCGAATCAATAAAAGAAAAAGCCAACCGGCACTATACAAAAAATCAAGGGGCATACCCCAGGGTAAACAATCAGCGCAAACAAAAGAATCAATACAAAGCAACGACGGATGGGAGGCATTCTGAGGCTAAGAACCAAGAAAACGACCCACCCAATCACGTGAAATCCCCTAAAAGAAAGACAGGAAAAGCAGGGGCACACGCAAAAACAGCAACACTAGCCAGACCTCCATACACAGACGAGGGGCCAAGCTGAGCTTAAATTATAATAGATACAAATTAATTCCATCTAGCAACGTAGGTAGGTAGATGAGGATCATTTCTCCACTTGATTTGGATTTGTAACTTAAGCTGTAGGTAGATCTCTGCAAGGATTCTTTCTTTTGTGTTGGCTTCAAGCTTGAATGTACGAGAATTTCTTTCTGTCCAAATGTTGTAGACTGCCAATG
>CM066994.1:82420370-82500370 GCA_033977485.1 Hydrangea macrophylla
CCAAATCTGCCCCCACTATTTATTGAGGCTCGATCTTCTTCTTCATCGAACTCATCCTCATGATTTTCATCAGATTCATCTAGGGGTATGTGCCTTTCTTGCCTTCTAGCATTTCGAATTCTTTGGGGACGCCCTTCACGCCAAGTTGCAATTTCAGCATCTTGTCTATCCATCCTATCCCGAATCTCATTAAACATCACGCCCATACGTTCAAATTGTTGCTGCATAGCTTGTAACATGAAAGACGGATCCTCCTTTCCTTCTTTGTTTGATTGAGAAGTCATATTTTGAAATCTGTGAAAAAATGTTAGAGATAAAACCTCACAGCACTCCCTCACGTGTATGCACTCAAAATTAGGTCACTCACACTCGTGTTTCACTCTTAATTGGCTTTTCAAAATTGATCTCACACTCTCTTGCCTTTTTCCACTCTTAACTCCCCTTTTCAGTTCTTTAATGAACTAAATGAACTTGAATCAAGAGATCTCAACGAGTAGTGTTTCAAAACTTATACCAATGGCGAAAATATTTTAGAAATGACGAATCAAAGGAGAAGGACAAACACAATCAGAATTGAGAGAATTGAAACTTACAATCAGATTTTTAAGAGAATTTGAAACTATCAGATTTGAGAGAGAAAAAACCAGAGATATAGTTATATTTTTATGAGAGAACTAGAAACCAAGATTAGTATGCCTCAAAGGAAGAAGAAAAAAAATCAGATTTGGCCTTTCTTTGATATCAATGCCTCCCTTCTTTTTTTTTTTTTTTCTTTTTTTTTTTTTTTTGGGAATATCTTTTCTTTTCTTTCTTTCTTTCTTTTTTTTTTTTTTTTTTTTTTCGGATCTCTTCTTTTCTTTTCTTTTCTTTTTTTTTTTTTGTTTCTTTTTTTTTTTTTTGTATAACTAGAGGCACAAAAACAAAAAACAAAGAAGAACACAATATAAAACAGAATTTGTAGAACAAAAGAACACGAAGAGTCACGAAGAAAATACGAAGAACAAACAGAGAATAGACGAAAAATTAAAAGGATAGATAACCTGATTTTAGAAACCTTGCTCTGATACCAAATGATGCGAACCTCAATAGACTAGCAATGAGACCCAACAACAAAGATTGAATATCTTCCCAAGAAAGCTAAAAATCAGATTGTTGTGAAAGTGAACCTGTGACCCAACGCCTATAAAGAGACGCAAACCACAAGTATTCCAATTAGTGAACCTGAGACCCAACGCCTATAAAGAGACGCAAACCACAGGTATTCTTAGTTTTGAACGCCACAAGGTGAAAACCTTGATAAGTTCTGAAAGTTCAATGAAGAACCAAGAAGAAGGAGTAAAACCTCACTTTTATCAATTTATCAAAATCTGTCCATTACAAAAGATAAGCAAGGATATATATAGGCTTGGAACATCCCTCCAACCATAGGAATAAATGCAAGTAGTTGGAACAACCCTCCAACCATAAGAAATAATGCATTCACGTTTTTTTAGCAAAGGCTAGTACAAAAAGTAGTTTAACTCATTAAATGCACTTAAAAACATGAACCAACTCTCAACTACTATCTATAAAACATATATAGCTATATCTTAAAGGTTATATTCAGTCCATATCTTCACATGCATGAATTAAATTGACATAGTCTTCATTTCCCTTTGGGCCACTCTTAGGAATGCTAAAATCAGCCCAAATTTCTTGAATCAGCCCATTGAAAGCTTCTTTGATCTTTTTGGTCCTTGCTCTTGTAATTGGCCCATTTGGAACATGCAATGGATCTTGCAATGGCCCATGTTGATTCCCATCAGCCAAGCCAAGGCACATTTTTGGAATGATGTGGTTGGGAGTATTCGTCTTCCAAGTCCTAGTAGCCCAATCCACACGAGAGCTCCAATGGCTAGAGTTGTCAGCAATCTCCAAACGGTGCAGTAAGCCCTGCCAAATAAAAGAAGAGAATGAACAACCAAAAAATAAATGATCATGTGTTTCCATACCTTGGTGGCATAAAACACAAGCCAAAGGCCCGGGAGTGAAGGGGAAGATCCTGTCATGAGTAGATAACCTGTTAAGAATAGCCAACCAAGATATGAAACTATGTCTAGGGATATTGCCAGGGAACCAGATGAGACGATGCCACGGAACAGGGGGGCGATTATCTCTCAGGCGGTCCCAAGTATGAACAAGTTTAAATTTTCCATTTGAAGAGGGAATCCACATGATTTTATCATTGTTCTCAGAGGGGGAAGGGAAGTCGTGCATGTGGTCCCGTATTTCCATAAGTTCTAACGTGTTTGTAAGGGGCCAGTGCCAATCCCCTTCCACAATGATATCTTTAACTTTAGCATTTAAAGGAATGGCTGCATCGTAGGCAACTCTAGGATCAAATTTTTCCAAGAGAGGTCCTAAGGGGTGCCAATTATCATACCATAAAAAGGTGCCATAGCCGTTACCAATTTTATGTTTCAATAAAGGCCTAGCCAAGTTTCTAAGGTTAAGGAGTTTCCTCCAGTACCAAGAACTCTGAGAAGGTGGCTTAACAACCCAAAAACTTTTCTCTTTAAGTAGATACGTATGCACCCAATCAGTCCAAAGAGAGCGGTTTCCCGGAGAGAAAAGGGACCAAATATGTTTTAAGTTCATAACTTTATTGAGTTGGACAAGATTTTTCAAACCCAAACCCCCTTCCTCTTTGGGGGTACAAACGATGTCCCAAGCCACCTTAGCCCCATGGCCTTTCTCAACGCCCCCAGACCAAAGAAATCTCCTTAAAAGTTTCTCGACTTCCTTAATCACACTCTTGGGAAGAATGAACATACCAGACCAATAGTTTTGAATACCTGCAAGGACTGATTGAATCAATTGTAAACGACCCGCATAGGAAAGGCATTTAGAGGTCCAGGACGTTATTCTAGAGCTGATTTTATTTATAAGTTCATTGCAATCCCCTTTCTTAAGTCTAGATGTTATGAGGGGGACACCTAGATACTTAAGAGGGAGGGATCCAATAGTGACTTGTAAGATGTTGTAAATGGAGTTAACAACATTATCCTCAATACCTGAAGTAAATAAACAACTCTTACTAGTGTTAGTTATTAAACCAGTAAGCTCATAGAATTGAGTAAGAGTGGTTTTCATGAGTTGAGTTGAGTCTTCATTGCCATAAAAAAGTAATAAGAGATCATCAGCGAAGCAAAGATGGGATATACTCAGTTTATCACACTTCCAATGAAATTTAAATTGGGTAGATTCTTGTATGTTGTGTTTAATCAATTGACTTAAAGTATCCATCACAAGGACAAACAGATAAGGGGAGAGGGGGTCACCTTGTCTTAGACCTTTAGCACCATCAAAGTACCCAATAGGATCCCCATTAAAATTGATGGAGTATTTGGGACTAGTCACACACTTTTTAATCCAAGTTTGCATTTTGGGGGGAAATCCAAGCACGTTAATTAAGTCCACTAAAAACCTCCAACTAACACTATCATAGGCTTTCATAAGGTCAACTTTGGCCGCAACACGAGGATGACCTACCGTTTTGTGGTAGTCCCTCATGAGATCTTGAGCTAGAAGAATATTATCACTTATCTTACGACCCTTAATAAAAGCTGATTGGGCTTTGTCCACAAGATCAGGTAAGACGAGCTGGATTCTTTTGGCAATAATTTTAGATATGCATTTATAAATAGTATTGCAACACGAAATGGGAGTCAATGTTGACCCAACTGAGAATGTGGGAGAGAAATCACCCAAGAGAGACATAGCTGGGAAGGGAAAGCCAAAGGTTAGGGATCAAGATGATTGAAGGACTTTTGGGATAGGAAATCCCAAGCCCTAGAACTCTATTGTAATAGGACTAGTAGTCCATCTTTTGTGTATATAACTGTACTCAGGCATGTAACATGTAGTAGTAGTAACGTGTATGCCTTTTCATGTATCTGTTTTTGGCACTGTTCCCTACTATGTACCTACTTAGCGTACGCACTCTCTGATGTAAATATTTTTGGAACTATGCTGCACTATATTTAAAGCTATCTATGGAGATTATCTTTAGCCTGGCTTATATATTTTCACATGTATGTACTGCTTGCTTATAATTAGTTTTATTCATCCCAGTAATTTATTTAAGCTTATATACTCTTAGTCTATAAGAATGACTAATAGATCCCCGCAACGAGTTGAGCCATACAAGTCACAAGTGTAAAATATAGAATTAGGAACTAATATAGGTTCAGGGAGTTGGCAATAACTCAGGGTTTAGAAAGAATTAAGAAAGGTAACCCTTATCACTATGAAATTTTAAGATATTTCTTTAATTAGCATCAGTACTAAGTTAGTTTTCTGTGTTGGACAGGCTAGCATGGAGCACCAGATAGAGTATGATGTTACGGATGGACAGTACAGAGTCACCTTGGAGAGACAGTTTGTGCCTCAAGGAGTTGGTCATGTTAGCACCACCATCAGGCATAGAGTTCGCCAGAGTATAAGGAAGTGGACACGTTGTTTCTTCCGTGAGAAACCTGTTCCAGAGTTAGCATATCATAGAGTAGTGGCACCGCGCTTGCTGTCTGCTGAGTTGGAGGAGTTTTCTCATGCCCTTGGAAACCTTGCGATCCATGACCAGGACGAGCCACAAGAGGATATAGTACATTTTGTTACCCCTGTAGGTTTTGATGATGACTCAGATGACGATCAAGATGAAGACCCACTAGCGGAGCCTGAGATGATAGAGGACCCTGATTGGCCCCTAGAGCCAGCCTGGGATGCATTTATAGGTATCCCTCCGATTGACTTTCCGCCATCCAGTGACTTAGGAGAGGTGACCTCGGACTCTGATGTTGAGAGAAATGGAGATTGGACCCTTAGCTAGATCATCTTGTTTTTGTTCCACTTCTTTTGATGTATTCCAGACTAGTAGAACTAGTATTCGTACTTTTATTATACCTTTTTATTTTCTGATCAGTAATAGTCTGCTTGTGACTTAACTTAAAATATAACTGTATGAATGAGACGAATTCTTACTTTTAATTAATTGCTAATCTTACATCTTATACGTTTATTACTAATAAGAATATAGGATTGACCATTGGTTGATAGATGTTTAGGCACTGACAAACTTCCTGAGATGTATCTCGAACAATCAGCTCGGCCTAGATTCTAGAAAGACCAAGGATAGGAATGCCATACCCTTGATCCTAACAAGTAGTTGTGACAATCGCTATATGTTAGAAATCTCTGTTGACTCGATGAACCGTTACTGTTACTTGCCATGTGATCATATGAGATAAGATAAGGTATTGTCCTAATAGTTTTCAACTCGTAGGTATAACCCTGGTGAACGTACACCATGGTTAGGAGAAATCAAAATGCTTAGAATCCACCCAACGGACCAACGAATGTGATACCTCCAGCAGTGGATCCAACAGGTTTGATAGGAGCTCTTGTCCGACGTGTGGAGCAAGCAAGTGATCAGTTGGACCGCGTCATCAATAATGGAAATGTTCGTCAAATAGGAGATAAACTACTTGAGAGATTCCATGCACTTAAACTAGGGACTTTCACTGGAATGACAGAAGCATGGGAAGCTGAGCAATGGCTTCGTGATATGGAACGAATGTTTCAAGCCCTTGAATGCAACGAGACGGAGAAAAGACGCTTGGTTATTTTTCAATTGACGTATTAGGCAGCAGACTGGTGGGAATCTATCGAAGCTACAGTGGGCGAAGATGTTACAAGGAGAATGACATGGGAAGCATTGAAAACGAAATTCCTAGCAAAGTACTTCCCAAGGACCAAAAGAAACAAGAAGAAAAAGGAATTCATAGAACTAGTTCAAGGCAACATGACAGTACAAATATATATAGCAAAATTTGAGAGACTATCGCGATTTGCTCCTTACAAAGTAGATACTCAGCGAAATATGACACTGCAATATTACGAAGGACTTAACTCGGACATTCAAAAGATAGCAGCAGTATACCTTGACCAACCATTCGAAGAAATGGTCGAATTAGCCACGCAACTGGAGAACATAGCTCTGAACAGCAAGAAACTAGAAAGCCACCAACAAAGAGGAAAAGATAACTTGTTCCAGGCAACCAACAAAGAGGAAAAGATAGCTAGTTCCAGGCAACCAACAAAGAGGAAAAGATAGCTGGTTCCAAGCAACCGCTCGAATGCAGTCTGTAATCACCAGAGGAAATTCTGAGCACATCCAGAATTATAACAAGAGACAGTGAAGCAATGACAGAAAAGTTAATCAGACAGCCGTTCAGACACACGCAATGCAACATGATATTTGCTACAACTGTGGAACATCTGGACACCACTCCAAAGAATGCACAGCACCGAAACAACTCACAGGGCAACAGGTGCGGTGCTTGAATTGTGGAAAGGCTGGACACGTACGCAAAGATTGCCCCACACAAGAAGTTCAGAACAATGCTCCACCACCACAAAGATCTAGGAAGAGAACTCGCAGATCAGTAAATCAATCCCAGCACTAAACAGAATGAAAGACTGAATGTACCATGCCCAATGCCAGAACTCTGAATCTTATATGGTGATGAATCAACTGATGGAAACCTCACAACCTTAGAGTCTGAGATGAGATTAGAACCTTGTACTTTTTGAGACCTAGCAATCTTTGGATTTCGAGGACAAAATCCTCTAATAAGGTGGGTAGAGATGTAGCACCCTGAATTTCTCCCAAAAATTCCACATAGAACTAGAAATAGTGACGTCACCATGCTGACGGTTACAGAAGGTCCATTAGGTTTTTCTTAATTAGAAACCCTTGGATAGGATTCTCAGTCAACGTCTTAATGACAACGACGATAGTTTTAACCTGGAGTCTATTAGAGTGGTCGTAACCCCAGCGTTTATAATTTTTATATTAGAAACCTTAGGTAGACTTGCATTTAGACCCGTACACATCCAGGTACAGGACTACATTTTGTGTATCAATTATAGTCAGTATTGCACGTACCTTAGGACTCAGCACCCATCCCAGTGTACCTATCCAAGATGTGGGACCCATACCACCACCTAGTGAAGATTACTACGAGGAAGGCTATGGTTTTGCCAGCTGAAGATCTTGGAGTTTTTCGTTTATCATAGTTCTGTTATTAATATGTTTAATGATGTAATAGCTTAGTTGAATTTGTAATATCTATCTTTTGGATATCTTTCGACGGTATGGACATCTTGTAGTATTATCATATTAGACTGTAGTAACTATACCGGCTCGGCCGTAATAAGAATTAACGTAGTCCCATACCCGGACCCGGACATTAGAAACAATACCCGTTTGCATGTAAACCGAGACCGACACGTATATTAAGAAACTTATGCATCTAAATCGAGAAAGTAGCACATAATCCAAGGTGGGCCCACATGGCCAGCCATGTGGCAGCCACATGCCACCCTCTTGGACACATGTCCACTAGTAGGACACATGTTATGGCATATACACATACCACATGACACCTAGCTCCCAGGATTTCTATATAAGCATGCATATAACATGCATTATACACACTTTGTCTCTATGACCAGCACTTAAAATATGTGTGAGAGAGCTGGAGTTTTAATTCTTGAGAGAAAGAAGAGAAGCAGTCATCCATGAAGTTGAAGTTCAAGCTCCATCAAGCTCAAGAACAACATCAAGCATAATTTCAAGTTTTGGTGAGTAAATAGAGTGTAAATTGTGAGTAATTGTAAGTAATCTTACTCAATTGAAAACACATATAGCATGTATTAATGTTTAGTAGGAGTTTGATGTTGTTGTGTTAAAGTTTTCATGACATGCAAGACAAATCCCTAAATCTGCTAAACAGAAACTTCCAGCATAATGTAGTTTAGTAAAATGAATGTTTTATGCAGTTCAAAAATCCGAATTAAGCTAGGTTTTTTTGTGAAAAAAGCTAACTCATATATCTATTCTATAGCTCAGTCTAGAAATCAATTCTTCATAGGTGAAATACATGTACAACGTAGTGTTATAAACCTGGGAAAACAGAAACTTCCAGCAGAATGTAGTTTAGTAAAATGAATGTTTTGAGGAGCTAAAAAATTGGAATTAAGCTAGGTGTTTTTGTGGTAAAAGCTAACTCATTTATATACAAATAACTCTTCTATAGCTCAGTCTAGAAATCAATCCTTCATGGGTGAAATGCATGTACATCACATTGTTATAAATCTGGGAAACATAAACTTTCAGCAGAACATAGTTTAGTAAAATGAACGTTTGGAGTAGCTCAAAAATCTGAATTAGGCTAGGTTTTTTTTGGTCAGTTATGTTTTGTTCCTTGATCTGAGGATCAACATGACATGTTAGGTCAAGTGCAGATGACCTGAGGATCGTTATGACGTGTTCGGTCAAGTAGTTGATTAGTTTTCCGCACCCTTGGTCTGAGGATCGGCATGACGTGTTCGGTTGTGCAGGTGACCTGAGGATTGGCATGACGTGTTCGACCAAGTGAATGTGAAAATCCCGCAAGAGTTGTGAAATGTTTTGTACCCTGGGACTGAGGATTGGCATGATGTGTTCGTCTAAGTGATTATTAATTTCCCGTACCCTTGGTCTGAGGATCGGCATGACGTGTTCGATAACGTGCGGGCGACCTAAGGATCGGCATGACGTGTTCAACCAAGAGATTGTTAATGTCCCGCACACTTATGCCATTTGGGCGACAGTTTGAATGCCAGTTGGGCGATATTTTGAATGCCATTTGGGCGACAGTTTGAGTGCTAGTTGGGCGACTGTTAACTATTCATTGTTGAGTGTTGTTCTTTCTTGATCAGTAAATGCGTTTGGAGTTAAGTTTTCTTTCAGTCAATGTCATTGGTCAGTTCAGTTCTGGGTTAAGTTTCAAAGGGAATGATTGGGTTTAAATAAGAAATGGTTTTGAGAATAAGAAAAGACGAACGAGACATAGTATCGAGAATAAGAAATGATGAACGAGATATGATTTCGAGAAATAAGAAGAGATGATGAATAACTTACCTTGGTGGTGGTAACATTAAGGGGACCCTCACTTAGCTTAATCGCCAACGGCTTTTCATGCCGCTGGACATTCCATGTCCAGCCTTTGCAGGTCCAGACGGAGCTGGCTATGATCAAGATACAGTTTTTACTACTAAAAGTCATGTTGGTGAAGATTACTACGAGGAAGGCTATGGTTTCGCCAGCTGAAGATCTTGGAGTTTTTCTTTTATCATAGTTCTGTTATTAATATGTTTAATGATGTAATAGCTTAGTTGAACTTGTAATATCTATCTTTTGGAAATCTTTTGACGGTATGGACGTGTCGTAGTATTATCATATTAGACTATAGTAACTGTACCGACTCGGCCGTAATAAGAATTAACTGAAGGAAAAAGTGGTTTAAAGTTAGAGTTTAAACGCGCAGCGAAAATAGGTTAAGTTATAAAACTTTTGGTATTCCAGGATCTACTACTCGTCAATTCCATAGATGCGTACAAGGGTTTGAAGAATTATACCTTAGTGTCTTGAACCCAATCCTGAAACTTTAACTTCCAGCAGCCTCCACTAGATGATCTTCACCCTTATGACTCTTGCGGATGCCTGCCGGAAAGACTAGGGTTCGTGGGAACCCTAATAGAGAGGATAGGAAGGTTTTGGGAAGACTATGATAGTTTCTGCAGCTTCTGCGTATAAAAACGACGATTACTTATTTCCAGAACGCAGCTGCCCTATTTATAGATTTCCAGAACCGACCTAGACTTCGATCGATCGAAGTGACTTCGATCGATCGAACCTTCGATCGATCGAACCATTCTCGATCGATCGAACCTGCTGACTTCAATCGATCGAACTTGTCTTAACAGCTTCCTCAAGTGTCTTTCCAAGCATCCTAGCGGAGCTAAGAGTGGGACCTCCTAGGCTCTTTATTGTTGGCTCAGACCAGTTTGTTAATTACCATGACCAAACTCTTTGATCAGCAAACTAACTAACTGGTCAGTTAACGTTTATTCCACTATAAAACGATAACTGAACTCCAACGCAAAAGAACATATCCGAAGCGATAACTAGACTTGTATGGTGTACTAATGTCCCTCTACTGTCAGCATTCGTAATCATATTCAGGTAGTCGGATAACTGTTACTGTCAACCTGAATCATGATTACTTCTTGTATTCCTTGAGTCTCATTCACTACTCATGATTACCAAACATGTTGATAACTCTTATCAACAAGACTGCAGTACTCAGTAATCAACTTGGTGACATTCTCAAGGGAATGCTTACTCTGAATCAGAGGGTAGATTCTATCTTGACAATATATGTTCACAACCCTATGGACATGACATACCCAAGATACCCAGGTGTTGATCTTCTATAGACCTCACTGATTGGTAAGTCAAAGCAGCCATATCCATAGTCTGTGTTCATAATCATCTCAAGATTGAGAACACGTACCTTATACAAGTTATGAGTTCCTATTGACTGTTGACAGCCTTAAGCGTCAATAGGAAAGCTCAGGTCCGTCAATGCACTATAAGCACTAGCATATCAACTAAGAGCTACACTCTAGTGATTGAGATTAATCACTCCATCCAATGGTAGTTAATTATGCTACAGTGTAGACCTGATGAGGTATCCAGTCTCATCATCCACTGTGACATATTCTAAGTATCAAAGAATAGTAATTCGTATCTCACTTGTGTGTATCTCATACACACACGAATTGCTTACTATGATACTTAAGGATAAAACAATCATCTCATGAAAGAAACATACACAATGAAATGTAAAGCTGATATCAATATATTATAATGCTAATGTCTCATACATAAAGTAATGGTTTGAGGGCACAAACCCAACAAACTCCCACTTGCACTCACAACCATTCAGAACTACATCTAAGACCTAGACTATCTAGATGACGATCAAAGACCTTCTGTGGCAAGGCCTTTGTAAACGGATCAGCAAGATTGTCAGCGGTGGCAATCTTGGTGACAGTCACATCTCCACGTTGAACAATATCTCGGATAAGATGATATTTCCGCTCTACGTGCTTTCCCTTTCCGTGGTTCCTTGGCTCCTTGGACTGAGCCACTGCCCCACTATTATCGCAGTATAGCGTAATAGGTGACAGCGACGCTGGTACCACCTCGAGTTCCATAAGGAACTTCTTGAGCCAAACAGCCTCCTTTGCGGCTTCACAAGCAGCCACATACTCAGCTTCTGTAGTTGAGTCTGCAATGCATTTCTGCTTAATGCTCCTCCAACTAACAGCACCACCTCCCAAGGTACAGAGATGTTCGGATGTCAACTTTCTCGAATCTTTATCTGACATAAAGTCCGAGTCAGTGTATCCTACTGGAATTAACTCACTACCGCCGTACATAAGCATGTAATCTTTAGTTCTTCTCAAGTACTTAAGAATGTGCTTAACGGCTGTCCAGTGCTCTGGACCAGGATTCGATTGATACCTGCTAACCATGCCAACGGCAAAGCAGATATCTGGTCTAGTGCATAACATCGCATACATGAGACTTCCCACTGCCGAGGCATAGGGAATTCCTGCCATGCGATTCCTCTCCTCTTATGTCTTTGGACACTGGTCCTTGGAGAACGCTAAACCATGCCTGAAAGGTAACAAACCTTTCTTCGAATTATCCATTGAAAACCTAGTTAGCACTTTCTCGATATAACCAGCTTGAGATAATCCCATTATCTTTCGCTTGCGATCCCGAAAGAGCTTTATCCCAAGAATATAGCTCGCCTCTCCTAGATCCTTCATATCGAAAATACTAGCTAGCCAAACCTGGACCGTTGACAGCGCCGCTACATCATTCCCAATTAGTAGAATGTCGTCAACGTAAAGCACAAGAAAAGCCACTACTTTCCCTTCACATTTCTTGTATACACAAGGCTCATCCAGATTCTGTATGAAACCAAACGACTTGATCGCTTGGTCAAATCGGATGTTCCAACTTCTGGATGCCTGCTTAAGCCCATAAATGGACTTTTGCAACTTGCATACCAAGTTACCTTTCCGACCAGCTATGAACCCTTCTGGTTGTTGCATATAGATGTCCTCCTCAAGATTGCCATTCAAGAATGCAGTCTTGACGTCCATCTGCCAGATTTCAAAATCTAGGCATGTAGCAATAGATAAGAGTATTCTGATGGACTTGAGCATGGCTACCGGTGAGAAGGTTTCCTCATAGTCAATGCCCTCCCTCTGAGTATAGCCTTTCGCCACAAGCCTTGCCTTAAAGGTCTCAACCTTTCCATCAGATCCTCTTTTCCTCTTATAGACCCACTTGCAGCCAATGGGTTTAATATTGGCTGGAAGTTCTACAAGATCCCAGACCTGATTGGAATCCATAGATTCCAATTCAGCCTTCATAGCTTTAACCCAATGAGCTGAATCAACATCAGCCATTGCCTCTTCGTAAGTGGTAGGATCAGATTCAGATTCTATGGAGACAGCTTCAAAACTTCTCCTAAGAACATATATCTATCAGGCTGGCTGATAATCCTCCCACTACGACGAGGTACCGGTGCGGAAATGGGTGAAGAAGTGGTATTTTCTTGATTTTCATCATTATCAACTGCGGGTTGGACTGAGGGCTCTCCTTCTATCTCTCTAAGATCTATCCTTCCCTTAGGTTTATGGTTCATGATATAATCATCCTCCAAGAAAACAGCATTTGTACTAACAAACACTTTATGTTCTCTTGGATCATAAAAATACCATCCATAAGTACCCTTTGGATACCCTACAAAGTAACATACTTCCGATCTAGAATCCAACTTGCTCATCTTTCCTTTGAGCACATGTGCCGGACACCCCCATATCCGGAGATGTTGCAAAGAAGGCTTGCGCCCAATCCACATCTCTCGTGGTGTCCTGGAAACAGATTTGCTTGGTACTAGATTTAGTATGTATGCAGCGGTTTCCAAAGCATAACCCCAAAGGAATAATGGCAACTCTGAATAACTCATCATCGACCTAGTCATGTCTAAAAGAGTCCGATTCCTTCTCTCCGCTACACCGTTCTGCTGAGGCGTACCAGGTGCAGTCAACTGTGACAGAATCCCATTCTGTACGAGGTGATCAATAAACTCATTAGAGAGGTACTCGCCACCTCGATCAGATTGAATGGCCTTGATATGTGTGCCCGATTGCTTCTCCACTTCAGCCCTAAACTCTTTGAACTTTTCAAAGGCTTCAGACTTGTGCTGCATTAGGTACACATATCCATACCTAGAGTGGTCATCGGTAAATGTTATGAAATACTCATAACCACCCCTTGCTCTAATATTTATTGGTCCACACACATCAGTATGAACTAATTCCAACAATGCATTGGTCCTGTTGCCCTTTGCAGGAAAGGGCCTTTTGGTCATCTTACCCTCCAAACAAGACTCGCAGACTTCCATTGGTTCGAGAACCAAATCGCCTAAGACCCCTTCTTTGACTAGTCTGCCAATCCTATTCAGATTGATATGGCCAAGCCTCATATGCCAAAGCCTTGTTGGATTAGTGGAAGGTTCCTTTCTTTTAGATGGTAAAGTTACCACTGAGTTATTAAGTTCCAAACAAGAATCTTTTGAAATATTGGGAGTAATCACATACAAACCATTTGATTTAACACCAGAACATATAAAAGAACTGCTTCTTTTAATGACAACTTCAGTTCCAAAATGAAAGGAATAACCATTATTTGTTAAATTAGAAACTGAAATTAAATTACGTCTCATTAAAGGGACGTAAAGTACATCTGATAAAATCAAAACTTTATTGTCTGAAAATTCTAAAACTACGACTCCTATAGCAACCGCAGATACGGTTGCGCTAGAACCTAGAGTAAGCACAATCTCCCCATCACTGCATTTCCTGGTTGATCTGAACCCCTGTAATGAATTACAGATATGGTTAGTCGCACCAGAATCAATGCACCAAGTGTTTGAAGTATCCGTAATAAAACTTACTTCAATCACATGTGATTCAATCATACCTTGAACTCTTGTAGCTAAGAATTCTGGACAGTTCCTCTTCCAGTGGCCCTTCTCACCGCATTGGAAACACTTTCCTTTGCCTTGGCCACCCACCTTCCCTTTGCCCTTACCTTTTCCCTTAGATTTTGCAATCTTAGGGACCGGTCCAACACTTGAACCACCAGTGCCAGCCTTCTTCTTTCCTTTCTTACCTTTCGGTGTAGATCGGGAAGAAGAAGCGCTTTTCTCAACGTTTAAAACGCTGCCCCCAGGTTTGATCACCCCTTCTGCTGCCAGTAAAGAACTCATTAATTCGCTCATTGAAAAATCCATTTGATTCATATTATAGTTAAGTTTGAATTGAGCGAATGATGGCAACAGCGAGTTGAGGATCATATCAACTTGGGTCTGTGCATCGATGTTGGCTCCCAAGGTCTCCAGTTCGTTTAAATAACCAATCATTTTTAAAACATGTTCTTTGACTGGAGTACCTTCCGACATCTTTGCACTCATTATCTTCTGCATGGCTACCTGTCTGGCAGGCCTGCCATGCTCCCCAAACATCTTTTTCAGGGATGTGATAATGTCACTGGCAGAATCGTTCGATTGGAATTGGTGTTGTAACACACCAGCCATTGAGGCTAGAATGTAACAACGGGCCATTCCATTCGACTTCTTCCATTTGTCGAACTCGCGTCTGGCAGCTGCTGAAGCATTTGCCGCGGGTTCTTCAGGGCTTGGGGTGGTGAGGACATATATGTGATCCTCTGCAGTTAAAACGATGTCAAGGTTACGTTTCCATTCAGTGTAGTTATTTCCAGTTAACTTGTTTTGAGTGAGTATGGTGGCAAGTGGACTAAATGCAGATCCAGACATTATGATTACTGAAAATCAAACAAACAAAATAAATATGGATATCAGAATTGACAGTTTGAAATAAAAGAATCCTTAAAACTCTTATTTAAAAACAAAGTCGCCGGAATATCGAAACGAAAGAATAAAGCCTCCGTGTGGTGGTCAATGTTCGATCTTTCGATTTATCATGACTTATCCGCTATGCAACTCTTGCAAAATAGCCATGACTCCCGAACCTATTTGATCTCTAAGTTTCTGAATAATGCCCCGTGTGGGATCCCTTATCCATAGCTTAGCTAGTGTGTACCATTAACTAGGATCCAATCACAACCGTCTCAAGTAGCGCCTCCGTGTGGTGGTCACCCTCTAACACGTCTGATTGATCCTATCCATAGGAAGTTCACATCTAGTAACCAATGAGCAGTGTACCCTCCGTGTGGAATGATCACCCCTGGCGAGGTGACACAGAATACACTACTCATCTTACAATGAACCGTTAATGGAAGATCGTGGGTGTTATTTGATAAGACCCTCTCCCACTAGATTTAGTAAATTAAGGATTTTGCTTTTGAAAAATGTTTCCACACACTACCCATAAACATCCAATGTTTACTAATGTGTTGAAAACGGTTTTTGAATTTTATTTTAGAAAACTTGTTTTAAGTGCATGCAACAATGTATTATACGCCAATCACAAAACAAGCACATTAAAACAAAAAACTAAAATGAAATATAGGCATTCAAACAATGCCTCTATCTCCCATGGCTCTATTTCCATAGAACCACCTTCTTGGTTTGGTCGCCTCCGGCTCCATCTTTATGGACAACGGCTCCTTGCTCCATCTTCATGGAATTTCTAATTCTATTACATTGGACCTATGCTTCTTTTGAAGCTTACAATTTATCTAGAAAAAGGAAATAGCAAAAAAGAAATAAAAGGCTAGGGAAACCGGTGCGACTTTCCTTTTCGTAGGATTGAAGCCGCAGCGCCCTTTACATACGCCTTAAAACCAAACCATTAATAAATTACAACATGCACCAATCTCAAACAATTTAAATATAAATATTTAAACGACTTGGTGCCATGGGAGATAGCGACTAATTTTGCTGCAAAAGGGTTAGTCGTACACACATCCACACATACATAACAAATATATGTAACTATTGGAACACTTAATTGATTCACACAGTATATAAACACTTTACATACTGAATTAGAACTTAAAACAGCATCTTACTTCTCTGTCACAGTTCGATCGATTGAAGACCGTTCGATCGCTCGAACCTTCGATCGATTGAACACTGTTCAATCGCTTGAACATTCTGTTTCACAGAATGATTTGAAAATTTTACAGAATATTTTAAAATTAAAGTTTTTAATTTCAAAACACTTTAAAACTGTGAAACAGAGAACCTGACAAAGTATCTATCTCGATCGATCGAACTTCATTCGATCGATCGAATACCAGAAGGTTCGATCGATCGAAGACTGTTCGATCGATTGAGAACAGAATGTTCGATCGATCGAAACAAGTTCGATCGATCGAACCCACTTTGCATCCTATGCAATCACAGTTTTCTTTCTGCTGCGATAACACTGCAGAAACAGATCTGTGACGATGCAGTTTCGAAAACAGTTCTAAAATCAACATGCAAATCAAAACTAGGGTTCCAAAAACGCATCTATAGATCCAAACGAGCGCGGCTCTGATACCAATTGAAGGAAAAAGTGGTTTAAAGTTAGAGTTTAAACGCGCAGCGGAAATAGGTTAAGTTATAAAACTTTTGGTATTCCAGGATCTACTACTCGTCAATTCCATAGATGCGTACAAGGGTTTGCAAGAATTATACCTTAGTGTCTTGAACCCAATTCTGAAACTTTAACTTCCAACAGCCTCCACTAGATGATCTTCACCCTTATGACTCCTGCGGATGCCTGCCGGAAAGACTAGGGTTCGTGGGAACCCTAATAGAGAGGATAGGAAGGTTTTGGGAAGACTATGATAGTTTCTGCAGCTTCTGCGTATAAAAACGACGATTACTTATTTCCAGAACGCAGCTGCCCTATTTATAGATTTCCAGAACCGACCTAGACTTCGATCGATCGAAGTGACTTCGATCGATCGAACCTTCGATCGATCGAACCATTCTCGATCGATCGAACCTGCTGACTTCAATCGATCGAACATACTTCAATCGATCGAACTTGTCTTAACAGCTTCCTCAAGTGTCTTTCCAAGCATCCTAGCGGAGCTAAGAGTGGGACCTCCTAGGCTCTTTATTGTTGGCTCAGACCAGTTTGTTAATTACCATGACCAAACTCTTTGATCAGCAAACTAACTAACTGGACAGTTAACGTTTATTCCACTATAAAACGATAACTGAACTCCAACGCAAAAGAACATATCCGAAGCGATAACTAGACTTGTATGGTGTACTAATGTCCCTCTACCGTCAGCATTCGTAATCATATTCAGGTAGTCGGATAACTGTTACTGTCAACCTGAATCATGATTACTTCTTGTATTCCTTGAGTCTCATTCACTACTCATGATTACCAAACATGTTGATAACTCTTATCAACAAGACTGCAGTACTCAGTAATCAACTTGGTGACATTCTCAAGGGAATGCTTACTCTGAATCAGAGGGTAGATTCTATCTTGACAATATATGTTCACAACCCTATGGACATGACATACCCAAGATACCCAGGTGTTGATCTTCTATAGACCTCACTGATTGGTAAGTCAAAGCAGCCATATCCATGGTCTGTGTTCATAATCATCTCAAGATTGAGAACACGTACCTTATACAAGTTATGAGTTCCTATTGACTGTTGACAGCCTTAAGCGTCAATAGGAAAGCTCAGGTCCGTCAATGCACTATAAGCACTAGCATATCAACTAAGAGCTACACTCTAGTGATTGAGATTAATCACTCCATCCAATGGTAGTTAATTATGCTACAGTGTAGACCTGATGAGGTATCCAGTCTCATCATCCACTGTGACATATTCTAAGTATCAAAGAATAGTAATTCGTATCTCACTTGTGTGTATCTCATACACACACGAATTGCTTACTATGATACTTAAGGATAAAACAATCATCTCATGAAAGAAACATACACAATGAAATGTAAAGCTGATATCAATATATTATAATGCTAATGTCTCATACATAAAGTAATGGTTTGAGGGCACAAACCCAACATTAACGTAGTCCCGTACCCGGACCCGG
The DNA here is from genome assembly GCA_033977485.1 of Hydrangea macrophylla. Classification (NCBI taxonomy): domain Eukaryota; kingdom Viridiplantae; phylum Streptophyta; class Magnoliopsida; order Cornales; family Hydrangeaceae; genus Hydrangea; species Hydrangea macrophylla. Next base: position 82,438,440 of record CM066994.1, read on the forward strand.
ACCCAGACCCGGACCCGGACAATAGAAATAATATCCGTTTGAACGTAAACCAAGACCGACACGTATATCGAGAAATTATGTAAGTAAATCAAGAAAGTAGCACACAATCCAAGGTCGATCCACATGGCCACCTTGTGGCAGCCACATGCCACCCTCTTGGACACATGTCCACTAGTAGGACACATGTCATGGTATATACACATGCCACATGACACCTAGCTCCTAGGATTTCTATATAAGCATGCATTATACACACTTTGTCTCTATGACTAGCACTTAAAATCTGTGAGAGAGAGCTAGAGTTTAAATTCTTGAGAGAAAGAAGAGAAGAAGTGTAGCACCCTGAATTTCTCCCAGAAATTCCACATAGAAATAGAAATAGTGACGTCACCAGGCTGACGGTTTACAGAAGGTCCATCAGGATTTTCTTAATTAGAAACCCTTGGATAGGATTCTCAGTCAACGTCTTAACGACAACGACGATACTTTTAACCTGGAGTCTATTAGAGTGGTCGTAACCCCGACGTTTATAATTTTTATATTAGAAACCTTAGGTAGACTTGCATTTAGACCCGTACACATCCTGGTACAGGACTACATTTTCTGTATCACTTATAGTCAGTATTGCACGTACCTTAGGACTCAGGCACCCATCCCAATGTACCTACCCAAGATGGGGGACCCACACCGCCACCCTATGTGGACCCCACTCGATCTACCCTTGGACACACAAATAAACTTACACATGCATATACTTTGTGTGCACCAACACATGATAACTTCCCACCCCCCCCCCCCCCATTTTCCCCAATATAACCCCTCACCCTCTCATTTAACACCCTCACCACCCCACAAATCTGTTTATATAAATATTATGAGAGAGAGAAACTGAGAGGGGAAGAGAGAGCTTGAGAAATCATCCACCCCACACACTCTTGGTTTTGATTCACCACACCCCATACATTGATCATACCTACACACTTTCCTTTTGTACCAACTCTGTCTCAACCTCCCTTATGCACTTACACGCACAGAAAGTTGGTGAAGCAGAAAGGAGACATAGAGGAGAGAAAAGGAGGTTGTTCGGAGAAGTTTGAGAGGACCGAAGGCAATCTAAGGTAAACCCACACTCCTCGTTTCATTTTACACCCCTGCATGTCATCTAGAGGGCCTAGGACCTACATGCATGAAGCCAAACAGAGCTTTAAGCTCTGGTTCTTGCTCCGACCACCATTTGAGCTCAAAGCTTGAGCTCGATTTTCCCAATATCAACTAAAGCCCCTAAAATGTACACCAATCTGACCCTAATGAACCCAGATAGATACCCTATGATCAGTTTTAGAAGAAGGGTTCAATTGGTGGGTCATGTAGAGCATTATTCTTTATTTTGGCCAAAAGAATAATGGCCTCGTAGGAGACCCAAACGAATGAACCCATTATCCAGCTTCTATTATGTGATAGAGGGGCTAATTCCGGTCAGTTTGGCATTGGGTTTAGGGATTTTCATGGAGAGGTGAAGAAGTTATGGCCATTAGAAGTTTTCTGGCAAAATCGCGAGTCACCGGCGGCTTCGGGGTCGCCGGAGAAGAAGGTGAAACCCGTTTGGGTTTCGAGTTATAAGACCTGGGCACGGGTCGGGTCTGGGTAGGGTTTGGGTTTGGGACGGGTTAAATTAACCCGTGGGCCAACTTAAGTAGCACGATGTCGTTTTGACGTCGGGCTAACCTTGGGTCGGGTGCGGGTAAACGGGGCAGTTCAGTTTGTATGTATAAGTGGGTAAGGGTCTGGGCTTGGATCGGGTTTTAATAAACCCGTGGGTCATTTAAATTGAACGGCGTCGTTTTGACGCCACGGGCCGGGTCGCGGGTTTGGTTGGGTATGGTTCGGGTTGTATTGAGTCTGTTAGTGGATCTGGGTTTGGGTTAAGTTCGGTCCAGGTTCGGGTTAATGGGTAGGACTAGTTTGTGAGTATGAGTGGGTCTGGGTTCAGGTATAGGTTCAACCCGAATGGGTTCTCAGGTTGGGTTTGCGTGAGTGTGTATCTGGGTAGTCCGTTTAGTTTTTTTGTTGGATCGGGTTTGACCCAACGGGTCACGCCTTTGGGTTTCCTTGTGAGTAGATTTGGGTTATCCAGTTAAGATCGGGTCGGTTCGGTTTGACCCGAACGGGTTTCTAGTTTGGGTTCCCTTGAGAGTGTATTCGGGTTACCCATTTGGTTAGGGTCGGTTCGGGCTGACCCGCGTGTGTAAAGATTATTATTATTATTATTATTATTAATTGTAATTAGTTTTAAATGTTTTAATTGTTATAAATGGTTTATAATTATGCCATTAATGTTTTATATTATAGAATATTATTTTTAATATTCTATATATCAATATTATATTATATATATTATATATTTATTATTTATATGGTTATTATAAATAATAAATATGGCTATTATATGGTTATTATTTATATGGTTATTATAAATAATAAATATCAGTTTTAAATAGTTTTTAAATAGTTAATAAATACCTATATGTATTTACAAATTCTAGAAAATTAGGGTAATGACCCTGGGACTATTTTATTATATAATGTAAATTATAAAGCTATAATATTATAGTCTAGTATTTTTAATAATTATTACGGAACTATTTTATGAGTATATTAATTATTAAAAATACCAAACGAGCTCCGAAAATTATGAGATAAATACTGGAAGTGTATTTTAATATCCAGTATTTAATAAAAATACTTCTAAGTACTGATTTCACAGTATAGGTATATTTATGTATTTAAATCCCCTTTCGGGTATTTTCGGGTATATGTTATCTTCAATAATTCATAATAAATAATCTAGGACTCCGAAAATTACGCGGTCAGTTCTCAGAGTCTTAGAATAATGTCTAGAACATTCTCTTAAAGTTTGGTGACTTTTTGACTCGGTCAAAAATACAGCCTGTCTTTTAGGGCCCGCATTAGTGTAATAAGCCCTACCTTTTTACCCTCGTAAAATGCGACGGACTCCGATTTGAGTCTAGTCAATGGCGTTAGAATGACACGTAGATCACTACCTTGAGGTTTATAACCTCATTTGGTAACATTACCTTTTTTGACCCTAGAGTTGCACTTACTCTTTATTATTGTTTCTTCCGTTTATTATTGTAGAACTTGACGTAATCTGCTTTTCCAGGATCGGCGACTCGAGGTGAGTTTCCTAACCTCACTCTAATCCTAATAAGATTAATATAAGATGTTTAAAAGATATCTATATGATGTTTTGTATAAGTGATATGCTGATTTATGATACTATATGTTTTATGACGATTCTAAGGCTATGCAAAGAATGCTATGGTAGTGCTATCGCATACGTGAGCATGTTAAGGGTTTTATCTATATGATTATTGGTATCAAATCCATGTTATGTGATCCATGTTTTATATGTTATATATGTTTCTGCTGCTAACTGTTAAATGCACATTTTACGATGGTTGTTAATCGGATTAGATAACGCATGCTATGTTAATTATAAAGAGAAATGAAAGTGATTTTGCATATGAGTATCGGTAGTGGACTCACTTGCATTTCATGACATGTGTTAGCATGCATTGTATGAGAAAGAGAAGTGTTTGATGAAAATGTGAATAAGATGAGATATGTGAATGTGAAAGAGATGTGATTTCTAGATCCGATGGATCAACGGCTAACGAGCCGGGTGGACATGAAGGGTTAGGGTTCCTATCGCGCCTCTCGCCGTTGAAGACGTCTGGTGATGCACATACGTGGTTGAAGACGTCCCATGTATCGTTGAAGACGTCCGGCTAGTGCTCAAATATACTTCTCAGTCGTGTAGACGACCGGTGAGAGTATACACATGGTTGAAGACGTCCCATATGACAGTTTCATTGTTTACAGATAGTGTGCGCCGTGAAGACGTCTGGTGGCCTATCAAGGGAATAAGTATGAATCGACTATTATAACATGTTATCATCTTTGATATACCGCGTGTTGTCAAGTGGATGAGAAAGTGAAAGTGAATGATGAGATGGAATTGATTAATTAAAAGGTTTGGTTCGAAATGATTTGGTTTTGAAAAGTCTTGGTTTTAAAATGAAATAGTTTTGAAAAGTGTATGTTTTAAAAGTAAGAGTTGGGAGTAAGTCGCATTGGTCATGCATTTGCACGCACAAGGATATAATAAGGAGAATATACTCTATGATGTTATGTTTATCTGTCTACCTGTCTTGTTGAGACCTCTGCTATGTCCCTGGTGAGAATGCGTCTTTTGATAAGAGATTAATCATATCTTAAGATACTAAACTATGACGTGAGTCGAGAGATGTTTTGTATTTATTGATTATTGTGCGGTTGAGACTCTGACTCAGCCTTGTTCCAAGGCTGCCGACATTTTACGCCCTGGGCATTCGTATGCCCAGAGTGTTGCAGGTTGGGAGATAGATAGAAGAGTTCAGGATGCTGTGCCGTGGAGCCAAGGAGAATAAAGCCTTACCCAAGATCTGATAGACAGTTTCTCAAGTTTTTAAGCTTATGTAAATTGCTTAGTATGGCCGCTTATATCAGGATTGTAGTTATTGTAACTCTTAATTAATTTCTGCTATTGTATTTATACTCTGATAAGTTTAGGTCATGCTTATGCTCTAGCATTTCCCTTATGATTGCATGGTGCGGAGTTAGAAGGACAGGACGGTTAACAAACTAGTCACGTGTCTACGGACCTATAAAGGGAAAATTTTATTTTCCCTATTTTTGGCTTACTCCGGGGCGTGACAGGGTTTTAGTGGTATCAGAGCCTAGGTTTAGGCATTTACCGTTTATCCTATGCACTTTAAGTTATAAATCATTAGATCTTTTCCCCACTTATGAAGATACTAACCTTATGATAGTTTATATTGGATAGGTTAGCATGGAACCCTTTTATGTCCAAGATGGGTTTGGAGGACATTGGGTATACCCAGATCGTATAGAGCCTGTGGACACAGTGTTGTACCGGAAATGGATTCGACAGAGTGCCCAGTAGCATTTGGAGGAAAACCTGTGGCATGATGTACATGTATTGGGAATTGAAGACCCAAAGATCCTACAGAGAGAGGCACATTACCGAGAAAGCACCCTTAGACTTGTTCATCAGGAAGCAGCTGAGATGACTCAGGACCGCTATACCCTCCGAGTCCTGACTTTTCGAGTTAAGCTGACACCCCCACTAGGACCCGTAAGACCACCTCTTGCTATGCCGCCCCCAGTACTAGAGGAGTCCATAGCTGATACACCCTTCACTGCTGAGTCAGTCTTGGGGACTGATAGGGAGGAGGATGATGATGGAGAAGTTCCGGTAAAGGAGACCAATTCTGTGGAGGATACTGATTCTGCAGTCAATGTTGACCCAACTGAGAATGTGGGAGAGAAATCACCCAAGAGAGACATAGCTGGGAAGGGAAAGCCAAAGGTTAGGGATCAAGATGATTGAAGGACTTTTGGGATAGGAAATTCCAAGCCCTAGAACTCTATTGTAATAGGACTAGTAGTCCATCTTTTGTGTATATAACTGTACTCAGGCATGTAACATGTAATAGTAGTAACGTGTATGCCTTTTCATGTATCTGTTTTTGGCACTATTCCCTACTATGTACCTACTTAGCGTACGCACTCTCTGATGAAAATATTTTTGGAACTATGCTGCACTATATTTAAAGCTATCTATGGAGATTATCTTTAGCCTGGCTTATATATTTTCACATGTATGTACTGCTTGCTTATAATTAGTTTTATTCATCCCAGTAATTTATTTAAGCTTATATACTCTTAGTCTATAAGAATGACTAATAGATCCCCGCAACGAGTTGAGCCATACAAGTCACAAGTATAAAATATAGAATTAGGAACTAATATAGGTTCAGGGAGTTGGCAATAACTCAGGGTTTAGAAAGAATTAAGAAAGGTAACCCTTATCACTATGAAATTTTAAGATATTTCTTTAATTAGCATCAGTACTAAGTTAGTTTTCTGTGTTGGACAGGCTAGCATGGAGCACCAGATAGAGTATGATGTTACGGATGGACAGTACAGAGTCACCTTGGAGAGACACTTTGTGCCTCAAGGAGTTGGTCATGTTAGCACCACCATCAGGCATAGAGTTCGCCAGAGTATAAGGAAGTGGACACGTTGTTTCTTCCGTGAGAGACCTGTTCCAGAGTTAGCATATCATAGAGTAGTGGTACCGCGCTTGCTGTCTGCTGAGTTGGAGGAGTTTCTCATGCCCTTGGAAACCTTGCGATCCATGACCAGGACGAGCCACAAGAGGACATAGTACATTTTGTTACCCCTGTAGGTTCTGATGATGACTCAGATGACGATCAAGATGAAGACCCACTAGCGGAGCCTGAGATGATAGAGGACCCTGATTGGCCCCTAGAGCCAGCCTGGGATGCATTTATAGGTATCCCTCCGATTGACTTTCCGCCATCCAGTGACTTAGGAGAGGTGACCTCGGACTCTGATGTTGAGAGAAATGGAGATTGGACCCTTAGCTAGATCATCTTGTTTTTGTTCCACTTCTTTTGATGTATTCCAGACTAGTAGAACTAGTATTCGTACTTTTATTATACCTTTTTATTTTCTGATCAGTAATAGTCTGCTTGTGACTTAACTTAAAATATAACTGTATGAATGAGACGAATTCTTACTTTTAATTAATTGCTAATCTTACATCTTATACGTTTATTACTAATAAGAATATAGGATTGACCATTGGTTGATAGATGTTTAGGCACTGACAAACTTCCTGAGATGTATCTCGAATAATCAGCTCGGCCTAGATTCTAGAAAGACCAAGGATAGGAATGCCATACCCTTGATCCTAACAAGTAGTTGTGACAAATCGCTATATGTTAGAAATCTCTGTTGACTCGATGAACCGTTACTGTTACTTGCCATGTGATCATATGAGATAAGATAAGGTATTGCCCTAATAGTTTTCAACTCATAGGTATAACCCTGGTGAACGTACACCATGGTTAGGAGAAATCAAAATGCTTAGAATCCACCCAACGGACCAACGAATGTGATACCTCCAGCAGTGGATCCAACAGATTTGATAGGAGCTCTTGTCCGACGTGTGGAGCAAGCAAGTGATCACTTGGACCGCGTCATCAATAATGGAAATGTTCGTCAAATAGGAGATAAACTACTTGAGAGATTCCATGCACTTAAACTAGGGACTTTCACTGGAATGACAGAAGCATGGGAAGCTGAGCAATGGCTTCGTGATATGGAACGAATGTTTCAAGCCCTTGAATGCAACGAGACGGAGAAAAGACGCTTGGTTATTTTTCAATTGACGTATTCGGCAGCAGACTGGTGGGAATCTATCGAAGCTACAGTGGGCGAAGATGTTACAAGGAGAATGACATGGGAAGCATTGAAAACGAAATTCCTAGCAAAGTACTTCCCAAGGACCAAAAGAAACAAGAAGAAAAAGGAATTCATAGAACTAGTTCAAGGCAACATGACAGTACAAGAATACATAGCAAAATTTGAGAGACTATCGCGATTTGCTCCTTGCATGGTAGATACTCAGCGAAATATGACACTGCAATATTACGAAGGACTTAACTCGGACATTCAAAAGATAGCAGCAGTATACCTTGACCAACCATTCGAAGAAATGGTCGAATTAGCCACGCAACTGGAGAACATAGCTCTGAACAGCAAGAAACTAGAAAGCCACCAACAAAGAGGAAAAGTTAACTGGTTCCAGGCAACCAATAAAGAGGAAAAGATAGCTAGTTCCAGGCAACCAACAAAGAGGAAAAGATAGCTGGTTCCAAGCAACCGCGCGAATGCAGTCTGTAATCACTAGAGGAAATTCTGAGCACATCCAGAATTATAACAAGAGACAGCGAAGCAATGACAGAAAAGTTAATCAGACAGCCGTTCAGACACACGCAAAGCAACATGATATTTGCTACAACTGTGGAACATCTGGACACCACTCCAAAGAATGCACAGCACCGAAACAACTCACAGGGCAACAGGTGCGGTGCTTGAATTGTGGAAAGGCTGGACATGTACGCAAAGATTTCCCCACACAAGAAGTTCAGAACAATGCTCCACCACCACAAAGATCCAGGAAGAGAACTCGCAGATCAGTAAATCAATCCCAGCACTGAACAGAATGAAAGACCGAATGTACCATGCCCAATGCCAGAACTCTGAATCTTATATGGTGATGAATCAACTGATGGAAACCTCACAACCTTAGAGTCTGAGATGAGATTAGAACCTTGTACTTTCTGAGACCTAGCAATCTTTGGATTTCGAGGACAAAATCCTCTAATAAGGTGGGTAGAGATGTAGCACCCTGAATTTCTCCCAGAAATTCCACATAGAACTAGAAATAGTGACGTCACCATGCTGACGGTTACAGAAGGTCCATTAGGATTTTCTTAATTAGAAACCCTTGGATAGGATTCTCAGTCAACGTCTTAATGACAACGACGATAGTTTTAACCTGGAGTCTATTAGAGTGGTCGTAACCCCATCGTTTATAATTTTTATATTAGAAACCTTAGGTAGACTTGTATTTAGACCCGTACACATCCAGGTACAGGACTACATTTTGTGTATCAATTATAGTCAGTATTGCACGTACCTTAGGACTCAGCACCCATCCCAGTGTACCTATCCAAGATGTGGGACCCATACCACCACCTTATGTAGTCTCCACTCGATCTACCCTTGGACACACACATAAACTTACATATACACATACTTTGCATGCACCAATTACACATGATAACTTCCCCCCCCCCCCCTTTTTCCCCTATATAACCCCTCACCCTCTCATTTACCACCCTCACCACCCCACAAATCTGTTTATATAGATTGTATGAGAGAGAGAAACTGAGAGGGAAAGAGAGAGCTTAAGAGATCATCCACCCCACACACTCTCGGTTTTGATTCACCACACCCCATACATTGATCACACCTACACACTTTCCTTTTGTACCAACTTTGTCTCAACCTCCCTTATGCACTTAGACGCACAGAAAATTGGTGAAGCAGAAAGGAGACGTAGAAGAGAGAGAAGGAGGTTGATCGGAGAAGTTTGAGAGGACCGAAGGAAATCTAAGGTAAACCCACACCCCTCGTTTCATTTTACACCCCTACATGTCATCTTGAGGGCCTATGACCTACATGCATGAAGCCAAACAGAGCTTTAAGCTCTGGTTCTTGCTTCGGCCACCATTAGAGCTCAAAGCTTGAGCTCAATTTTCCCAATATCAACTAAAGCCCCTAAAATCTACACCAATCTGACCCTAATGAACCCAGATAGATACCCTATGATCAGTTTTAGAAGAAGGGTTCATTTGGTGAGTCATGCAGAGCATTATTCTTACATTGGCCAAAAGAAATTATGCCTGGTAGGAGACCCAAATGAATGAACCCATTATCCAGCTTCTAGTATGTGTTAGAGGGGCTAATTCCGGTCAGTTTGGCATTGGGTTTAGGGATTTTCATGGAGAGGTGAAGAAATTATGGCCATTAGAAGTTTTCCGGCGAAATCGCGGGTCACCGGCGGCGTCGAGGTCGCCGGAGAAGAAGGTGAAACCCATTTGGGTTTCGGGTTATAAGACCCGGGCACGGGTCGGGTCTGGGTAGGGTTAGGATGTGTGTATAGATGGGTTAGGGTTTGGGTTTGGGCCAGGTTAAATTAATCCGTGGGCCAACTTAAGTAGCACGACGTCATTTTGACGTCGGGCTAACCTTGGGTCGGGTGCGGGTAAACGGGGTAGTTCAGTTTGTATGTATAAGTGGGTAAGGGTCTGGGCTTGGATCGGGTTTTAATAAACCCGTGGGTCATTTAAATTGTACGGCGTCGTTTTGTCGCCACGGGCCGGGTCGCGGGTTTGGTTGGGTATGGTTCGGGTTGTATTGAGTTTGTTATTGGATCTGCGTTTGGGTTAGGTTCGGTCCAGGTCCGGGTTAATGGGTAGGACTAGTTTGTGAGTATGAGTGGCTTTGGGTTCGGGTATAAGTTCAACCCGAATGGGTTCTCAGGTTAGGTTTGCGTGAGTGTGTATCAGAGTAGTCCGTTTAGTTTTTTTGTTGGGTCAGGTCTGACCCAACGGGTCGCGCCTTTGGGTTTCCTTGTGAGTAGATTTGGGTTACCCAGTTAAGATCGGATCGGGTCGGTTCGGTTTGACCCGAACGGGTTTCTAGTTTGGGTTCCCTTGAGAGTGTATTCGGGTTACCCATTTGGTTAGGGTCGGTTCGGGTTGACCCGCGGGCCTGAAGATGATTATTATTATTTGTAATTAGTTTAAAATATTTCAATTGTTATAAATGGTTTATAATTATGCCATGAATGTTTTATATTATAGAATATTATTTTTTATATTCTATATATCATTATTATATTATATATATTATATATTTATTATTTATATAGTTAATATAAATAATAAATATCAGTTTTAAATAGTTTTTAAATAGTTAATAAATACGTATTTGTATTTACAAATTCTAGAAAATTAGGGTAATGACCCTGGGACTAATTTATTATATAATGTAAATTATAAAGCTATGATATTGTAGTCTAGTATTTTTAATAATTATTACGGAGCTATTTTATGAGTATATTAATTATTAAAAATACCAAACGAGCTCCGAAAATTATGAGATAAATTCTGGAAGTGTATTTTAATATCCAGTATTTAATAAAAATACTTCAAAGTACTGATTTCATAGTATAGGTATATTTGTGTATTTAAATCCCTTTTCAGGTATTTTCGGGTATATGTTATCTTTAATAATTCATAATAAATAATCTAGGACTCCGAAAATTACGCGGTCAGTTCTCAGAGTCTTAGAATAATGTCTAGAACATTCTCTTAAAGTTTGGTGACTTTTCGACTCGGTCGAAAATACAGCCTGTCTTTTAGGGCCTGCATTAGTGTAATAAGCCCTACCTTTTTACCTCATAAAACGCGACGAACTCCGATTTGAGTCTAGTCAATGTCGATGGACTTAGAATGACACGTAGATCACTACCTTGAGGTTCATAACCTCATTTGGTAAAATTACCATTTTGTCCCTAGAGTTGCACTCACTCTTCATTATTGTTTCTTCTATTTATTATTGTAGAACTTGACGTTATCTGCTTTTCAAGGATCGGCGACTCGAGGTGTGTTTCCTAACCTCACTCTAATCCTAATAAGATTAATATAAGATGTTTAAAAGTTATCTGTATGATGTTTTGTATAAGTGATATGCTGATTTATTATGCTACATGTTTTCTGACGATTGTAAGGCTATGCAAAGCATGCTATGGTAGTGCTATCGCATACGTGAGCATGTTAAGGGTTTTATCTATATGATTATTGGAATCAAATCCATGTTATATGATCTATGTTTTATATGTTTTATATGTTTCTGCTGCTAACTGTTAAATGCACATTTTACGATGGTTGTTAACCGGACTAGATAACGCATACTATGTTAATTATAAAGAGAAATGAAAGTGGTTTTGCATATGAGTATCGGTAGTGGACTCACTTGCATTTCATGACATGTGTTAGCATGCATTGTATGAGAAAGAGAGGTGTTTGATGAAAATGTGAATAAGATGAGATATGTGAATGTGAAAGAGATGTGATTTCTAGATCCGATGGATCAACGGCTGACAAGTAGGGTGGACATGAACGGTTAGGGTTCCTAGCGCGCCTCTCGCCGTTGAAGACGTCCGGTGATGCGCATACGTAGTTGAAGACGTCCCATGTATCGTTGGAGACGTCCGGTTAGTGCTCTAATATACTTCTCAGCCGTGTAGACGACCGGTGAGAGTATACACATGGTTGAAGACATCCCATATTCCAGTTTCATTATTTACAGATAGTGTGCACAGTGAAGACGTTCGACGGTCTATCAAGGGAATAAGTATGAATCGGCTGTTATAGCATGTTATCATCCTTGATATACCGCATGTTGTCAAGTGGATGAGAAAGAGAAAGTGAATGATGAGATTGAACTGATTAATAAAAAGGCATGGTTCGAAATGATTTGGTTTTGGAAAATTTTGGTTTTAAAATGAAATAGTTTTGAAATGTGTCTGTTTCAAAAGTAAGAGTTGGGTGTAAGTCGCATTGGCCATGCATTTGCACGCACAAGGATATAATAAGGAGAATGTACTCTATGATGTTATGTTTATTTGTCTACCTGTCTTGTTGAGACCTCTGCTATGTCCGTGGTGAGAATGCGTCTTTTGATAAGAGATTAATCATATCTTAAGATACTAAACTATGACGTGAGTCGAGAGATGTTTTGTATTTATTGATTATTGTGTGGTTGAGACTCTCACTCAAGGTTGACGGCATTTTACACCCTGGGCATTCGTATGCCCAGAGTGTTGCAGGTTGGGAGATAGATAGAAGAGTTCAGGATGCTGTGCCATGGAACCAAGAAGAATAAAGCCTTGCCCAAGTTCTTATAGACAGTTTCTCAAGTCTTTAAGATTATGTAAATTGCTTAGTATGGCTTCTTATATTAGGATTGTAGTTGTTATAACTCTTGTTTAATTTCTGCTGCTGTATTTATACTCTGATAAAATTAGGTCATGCTTATGCTCTAGCATTTCCCTTATGATTGTATGGTGCGGAGTTAGAAGGACAGGACGGTTAACAAACTAGTCACCTGTCTACGGACCCATAAAGGAAAATTTTTATTTTCCCTATTTTTGGCTTACTCCAGGGCGTGACAGGGTTTTAGTGGCATCAGACCCTAGGTTTAGGCATTTACCGTTTGTCCTATGCACTTTAAGTTATAAACCATTAGATCTTTTCCCCACTTATGAAGATACTAACCTTATGATAGTTTATATTGGATAGGTTAACATGGAACACTTTTATGTCCAAGATGGGTTTGGAGGACATTGGGTATACCCAGATCGTATAGAGCCTGCGGACCCAGTGTTGTACCGGCAATGGATTCGACAGAGTGCCCAGTAGCATTTGGAGGAAAACATGTGGCATGATGTACATGTATTGGGAATTGAAGACCCAGAGATCCTGCAGAGAGAGGCACATTACCGAGAAAGCACCCTTAGAATTGTTCATCAGGAAGCAGCTGAGATGACTCAGGACCGCTATACCCTCTGAGTCATGACTTTTCGAGTTAAGCTGACACCCCCACCAGGACCCGTACGACCACATCTTGCTATGCCACCCCCAGTACTAGAGGAGTCCATAGCTTATGCACCCTTAACTGTTGAGTCAGTCTTGGGGACTGATAGGGAGGATGATGATGATGGAGAAGTTTTGGTAAAGGAGACCAATTCTGTGGAGGATGCTGATTCCGCAGTCAATGTTGACCCAACTGAGAATGTGGGAGAGAAACCACCCAAGAGAGACATAGCTGGGAAGGGAAAGCCAAAGGTTAGGGATCAAGATGATTGAAGGACTTTTGGGATAGGAAATTCCAAGCCCTAGAACTCTATTGTAATAGGACTAGTAGTCCATCTTTTGTGTATATAGCTGTACTCAGGCATGTAACATGTAGTAGTAGTAACGTGTATGCCTTTTCATGTATTTGTTTTTGGCACTGTTCCCTACAATGTACCTATTTAGTGTACGCACTCTCTGATGTAAATGTTTTTGGAACGATGCTGCATTATATTTAAAGCTATCTATGGAGATTATCTTTAGCCTGACTTATATATTTTCACATGTATGTACTGCTTGCTTATAATTAGTTTTATTCATCCCAATAATTTATTTAAGCTTATATACTCTTAGGGTGTGTTTGATAAAACTGAAAATTAAGTGCTGAAAATTAAGTGCTGAATTTTAAGTACTGAAAATTTTAAGTGATTGAATTTGCAATACTGAAAACAGTGCTTCAACTACTGAAATAGAATGCATTCAGTGATTATTTTTAGTAGAAATTTATCACTTAAAGTTTTCAGTAGTTTTTTGACTGTTTTTCCAATTAAGTGGTATGTTATCAAACGCACTGAAAAAGAATAAGTGATGAATCTTTTCATTTTCAGCACTTAATTGGGTTATCAAACATACCCTTAGTCTATAAGAATGACTAATAGATCCCCGTAACGAGTTGAGCCATACAAGTCACAAGTGTAAAATATAGAATTAGGAACTAATGTAGGTTCAGGGAGTCGAACCTGGAATAGTTGGCAATAACTCAGGGTTTAGAAAGAATTAAAAAAGGTACCCCTTATCACTATGAAATTTTAAGATATTTCTTTAATTAGCATCAGTACTAAGTTAGTTTTCTGTGTTGGGCAGGCTAGCATGGAGCACCAGATAGAGTATGATGCAGCGGATGGACAGTACAGAGTCACCTTGGAGAGACAGTTTGCGCCTCGAGGAGTTGGTCATGTTAGCACCACCATCAGGCATAGAGTTCGCCAGAGTATAAGGAAGTGGACACGTTGTTTCTTCCGTGAGAGACCTGTTTCAGAGTTAGCATATCATAGAGTAGTGGCACCGCGCCTGCTGTCTACTGAGATGGAGGAGGTTTCTCATGCCCTTGGAAACCTTGCGATCCATGACCAGGACGAGCCACAAGAGGACATAGTACATTTTGTTACCCCTGTAGGTTCTGATGATGACTCAGATGACAATCAATATAAAGACCCACTAGCGGAGCCTGAGATGATAGAGGACCCTGATTGGCCCCTAGAGCCAGCCTCGGATGCATTTATAGGTATCCCTCCAATTGACTTTCCGCCTTCCAGTGACTTAGGAGAGGTGACCTCGGACTCTGATGTTGAGAGAAATGGAGATTGGACCCTTAGCTAGATCATCTTGTTTTTGTTCCACTTCTTTTGATGTATTCCAGACTAGTAGAACTAGTATTCGTACTTTTATTGTACCTTTTTATTTTCTGATTAGTAATAGTCTACTTGTGACTTAACTTAAAATATAATTGTATGAATGAGACGAATTCTTACTTTTAATTAATTGCAAATCTTACATCTTATACGTTTATTACTAATAAGAATATAGGATTGACCATTGGTTGATAGATGTTTAGGCACTGACAAATTTCCTGAGATGTATCTCGAACAATCAGCTCGGCCTAGATTCTAGAAAGACCAAGGATAGGAATGCCATACCCTTGATCCTAACAAGTAGTTGTGACAATCGCTATATGTTAGAAATCTCTGTTGACTCGATGAACCGTTACTGTTACTTGCCATGTGATCATATGAGATAAGATAAGGTATTGACCTAATAGTTTTCAACTCATAGGTATAACCCTGGTTAACGTACACCATGGTTAGGAGAAATCAAAATGCTCAGAATCCACCCAACGGATCAACGAATGTGATACCTCCAGCAGTGGATCCAACAAGTTTGATAGGAGCTCTTGTCCGACGTGTGGAGCAAGCGAGTGATCACTTGGACCGCGTCATCAGGAGATAAACTACTTGAGAGATTCCGTGCCCTTAAACCAGGGACTTTCACTGGAATGACAGAAGCATGGGAAGCTGAGCAATGGCTTCGTGATATGGAACGAATGTTTCAAGCCCTTGAATGCAACGAGACGGAGAAAAGACGCTTGGCTATTTTTCAATTGACGTATTCGGCAGCAGACTGGTGGGAATCTATCGGAGCTACAGTGGGCGAAGATGTTGCAAGGAGAATGACATGGGAAGCATTCAAAACGAAATTCCTAGCAAAGTACTTCCCAAGGACGAAAAGAAACAAGAAGAAAAAGGAATTCATAGATAGTTCAAGGCAACATGACAGTACAAGAATACACAGCAAAATTTGAGAGACTATCGCGATTTGCTCCTTACATGGTAGATACTCAGCGAAATAAGACACTGCAATATTACGAAGGACTTAACTCGGACATTCAAAAGATAGCAGAAGTATACCTTGACCAACCATTCGAAGAAACGGTCGAATTAGCCACGCAACTGGAGAACATAGCTCTGAACAGCAAGAAACTGGAAAGCCACCAACAAAGAGGAAAATATAACTGGTTCCAGGCAACCAACCCAAGAGGAAGTCGAAGAGGCGATCAAGTGTCACGGGCAACCGCTCAAATGCAGTCTGTAATCACCGGAGGAAATTCTGAGCACATCCAGAATTATAACAAGAGACAGTGAAGCAATGATAGAAAAGTTAATCAGACTGCCGTTCAGACATACACAAAGCAACGTGATATTTGCTACAACTGCGGAACATCTGGAAACCACTCCAAAGAATGCACAGCATCGAAACAACTCACAGGGCAACATGTGCGGTGTTTCAATAGTGGAAAGGCTGGACATGTACGCAAAGATTGCCCCGAACAAAAAGTTCAGAACAATGCTCCACCACCACAAAGATCCAGGAAGAGAACTCGCAGATCAGTAAATCAATCCCAGCATTGAACAGAATGAAAGACCGAAGGTACCATGCCCAATGCCAGAACTCTGAATCTTATATGGTGATGAATTAACTGATGGAAACCTCACAACCTTAGAGTCTGGGATGATATTAGAACCTTGTACTTTCTGAGACCTAGCACTCTTTGGATTTCGAGGACGAAATCCTCTAATAAGGTGGGTAGAGATGTAGCACCCTGAATTTTTCCCAGAAATTCCACATAGAACTAGAAATAGTGACGTCACCATGCTGACGGTTACAGAAGGTCTTAACGACAAGGATGATACTTTTAACCTGGAGTCTATTAGAGTGGTCGTAACCCCGGCGTTTATAATTTTTATATTAGAAACCTTAGGTAGACTTGCATTTAGACCCGTACACATCCAGGAACAGGACTACATTTTCTGTATCACTTATAGTCAGTATTGCATGTACCTTAGGACTCAGGCACCCATCCCAGTGTACCTACCCAAGATGTGGGACCCACACCACCACCCTATGTGGACCCCACTCAATTTACCCTTGGACACACACATAAACTTACACATGCACATACTTTGCGTGCACTAATTACACATGATAACTCCCCCACCCCCCCCATTCTTCCCCTATATAACCCTCACCCTCTCATTTACCACCCTCACCACCCCACAAATCTGTTTATACAGATTGTATGAGAGAGAGAAATCGAGAGGGGAAGAGAGAGCTTGAGAGATCATCCACCCCACACACTCTCGGTTTTGATTCACCACACCCCATACATTGATCATACCTACCCACTTTCCTTTTGTACCAACTCTGTCTCAACCTCCCTTATGCACTTACACGCACAGAAAGTTGGTGAAGCAGAAAGGAGACGTTGAAGAGAGAGAAGGAGGTTGATCGAAGAAGTTTGAGAGGACCGAAGGCAATCTATGGTAAACCCACACCCCTCTTTTCATTTTACACCCCTGCATGTCATCTAGAGGGCCTAGGACCTGCATGCATGAAGCCAAACAGAGCTTTAAGCTCTGGTTCTTGCTCCGGCCACCATTAGAGCTCAAAGCTTGAGATCGATTTTCCCAATATCAACTAAAGCCCCTAAAATCTACACCAATCTGACTCTAATGAACCCAGATAGATACCTTATGATCAGTTTTAGAAGAAGGGTTCATTTGGTAGGTTATGCAGAGCATTATTCTTTATTTTGGCCAAAAGAATGATGGCCTGGTAAGAGACCCAAACCAGCTTCTAGTATGTGATAGAGGGGCTAATTCCGGTCAGTTTGGCGTTGGGTTTGGGGATTTTCATGGAGAGGTGAAGAAGTTATGGCTATTAGAAGTTTTCCTATAAAATCGCGGGTCACCGACGGCGTCGGGGTCGCCGGAGAAGAAGGTGAAACCCATTTGGGTATCAAGTTATAAGACCCGGGCACGGGTCGGGTCGGGTCTGGGTAGGGTTAAGATGTGTGTATAGATGGGTTAGGGTTTGGGTTTGGGTTTGGGTTTGGGCCGGGTTAAATTAACCCGTGGGCCAACTTAAGTAGCACACCGTCGTTTTGACGTTGGGCTAACCTTGGGTCGGGTGTGGGTAAACGGGGTGGTTCAGTTTGTATGTATAAGTGGGTAAGGGTCTGGGCTTGGATCGGGTTTTAATAAACCCTTGGGTCATTTAAATTGAACGGCGTCGTTTTGACGCCACAGGACGGGTCGCAGGTTTGGTTGGGTATGGTTCGGGTTGTATTTTGTCTGTTAGTGGATCTGGGTTTGGGTTAGGTTCGGTCCGGGTTCGAATTAATGGGTATGACTAGTTTGTGAGTATGAATGGGTTTGGGTTCGGGTATAAGTTCAACCCGAATGGGTTCTCGGGTTGGGTTTGCGTGAGTGTGTATCTGGGTAGTCCGTTTAGTTTTTTTGTTGGGTCGGGTCTGACCCAACGGGTCGCACCTTTGGGTTTCCTTGTGAGCAGATTTGGGTTACCCAGTTAAGATCGGGGTCGGTTCGGTTTGACCCGAACAGGTTTCTAGTTTGGGTTCCCTTGAGAGTGTATTTGGGTTACCCATTTGGTTAGGGTCGGTTCGGGTTGACCCGCGGGTCTGAAGATTATTATTATTATTATTATTATTATTATTATTATTATTATTATTATTATTATTATTATTATAAGTATTATTAGTTGTAATTAGTTTAAAATGTTTTAATTGTTATAAATGGTTTATAATTATGCCATTAATGCTTTATATTATAGAATATTATTTTTAATATTTTATATATCATTATTATATTATATGTATTATATATTTATTATTTATATGGTTAATATAAATAATAAATATCAGTTTTAAATAGTTTTTAAATAGTTAATAAATACCTATATGTATTTATAATTTCTAAAAAATTAGGGTAATGACCCTGGGACTATTTTCTTATACAATGTATTATAAAGCTATAATGTTATAGTCTAGTATTTTTAATAATTATTATGGAGCTATTTTATAAGTATATTAATTATTAAAAATACCAAATGAGCTCCGAAAATTATGAGATAAATACTGGAAGTGTATTTTAATATCTAGTATTTAATAAAAATACTTCTAAGTACTGATTTCACAGTATAGATATATTTATGTATTTAAATCCCTTTTCGGGTATTTTCGAGTATATGTTATCTTCAATAATTCATAATAAATAATCTAGGACTTCAAAAATTACGCGGTCAGTTCACAGAGTCTTAGAATAATGACTAGAACATTCCCTTAACGTTTGGTGACTTTTTGACTGGATTGAAAATACAGCCTGTCTTTTAGGGCCCGCATTAGTGTAATAAGCCCTAGCTTTTTACCTCGTAAAATGTGACGGACTCTGATTTGAGTCTAGTCAATGGCGTTGGACTTAGAATGACACGTAGATCACTACGTTGAGATTTATAACCTCATTTGGTAAAATTACCATTTTGCCCCTGGAGTTGCACTCACTCTTCATTATTGTTTCTTCCGTTTATTATTGTAGAACTTGACGTTATCTGCTTTTCAAGGATCGGTGACTCGAGGTGAGTTTCCTAACCTCACTCTAATCATAATAAGATTAATATAAGATGTTTAAAAGTTATCTGTATGATGTTTTGTATAAGTGATATGCTGATTTTTTTTTTTTTTTTTAGAGTAATGTTCTTTGATATGCTGATTTATGATGCTACATATTTTCTGACGATTGTAAGGCTATGCAAAGCATGCTATGGTAGTGCTATCGCATACGTGAGCATGTTGAGGCTTTTATCTATTTGATTATTGGTATCAAATCCATGTTATGTGATCCATGTTTTATATGTTTTATATGTTTCTGCTGCTAACTGTTAAATGCACATTTTACGATGGTTGTTAACCGGACTAGATAACGCATGCTATGTTAATTATAAAGAGAAATGAAAGTGGTTTTGCATATGAGTATCGGTAGTGGACTCACTTGCATTTCATGACATGTGTTAGCATGCATTGTATGAGAAAGAGAGGTGTTTGATGAAAATGTGAATAAGATGAGATATGTGAATGTGAAAGAGATGTGATTTCTAGATCCGATGGATCAACGGCTGACGAGCCGGGTGGACATGAACGGTTAGGGTTCCTAGCGCGCCTCTCGCCGTTGAAGACGTCCGGTGATGCGCATACGTGGTTAAAGATGTCTCATGTATCGTTGAAGACGTCTGGCTAGTGCTCTAATATACTTCTTAGCCGTGTAGACGACCGGTAAGAGTATACACATGGTTGAAGACGTCCCATATGCCAGTTTCATTGTTTACAGATAGTGTGCGCCGTGAAGACGTCCGGCGGCCTATCAAGGAAATAAGTAAGATCGGCTGTTATAGCATGTTATCATCCTTGATATACCGCGTGTTGTCAAGTGGATGAGAAAGAGAAAGTGAATGATGAGAGTGAATTGATTAATAAAAAGGTTTGGTTTGAAATGATTTGGTTTTGGAAAGTTTTGGTTTTAAAATGAAATAGTTTTGAAAAGTGTCTGTTTTAAAAGTAAGAGTTGGGAGTAAGTCGCATTGGTCATGCATTTGCACGCATAAGGATATAGTAAGGAGAATGTTCTCTATGATGTTATGTTTATCTGTCTACCTGTCTTGTTGAGACCTCTGCTATGTCCATGGTGAGAATGCGTCTTTTGATAAGAGATTAATCATATCTTAAGATACTAAACTATGACGTGAGTCGAGAGATGTTTTGTATTTATTGATTATTGTGCGGTTGAGACTCTCACTCAGCCTTGTTCCAAGGCTGACGACATTTTACGAATGCCCAGAGTGTTGCAGGTTGGGAGATAGAAGAGTTCAGGATGCTGTGCCGTGGAGCCAAGAAGAATAAAGCCTTGCCCAAGATCTGATAGACAGTTTCTCAAGTTTTTAAGCTTATGTAAATTGCTTAGTATGGCCTCTTATATTAGGACTGTAGTTATTATAACTCTTGTTTAATTTCCGCTGCTGTATTTATGCTCTTATAAAATTAGGTCATGCTTATGATCTAGCATTTCCCTTATGATTGCATGGTGCAGAGTTAGAAGGACAGGACGGTTAACAAACTAGTCACGTGTCTACGGACCCATAAAGGAAAATTTTTATTTTCCCTATTTTTGGCTTACTCCGGGGCGTGACAAGAAGTCATCCTTGAAGTTGAAGTTCAAGCTCCATCAAGCTCAAGAACAACATCAAGCATAATTTCAAGCTTTGGTGAGTAAATAGTGAGTAATTGTGAGTAATCTAACTCAATTTGAAACACGTATAGCATGTATTAATGTTTAGTAGCAGTTTGATGTTGTTGTGTTGAAGTTTTCATGACATGCAAGACAAATCCATAAATTTGAGAAACAGAAACTTCCAGCAGAATGTAGTTTAGTAAAATGAATGTCTTGTGCAGTTCAAAAATCCGAATTAAGCTAGGTTTTTTGTGAAGAAAGCTAACTCATATATCTACAAATAACTCTTTTATATCTCAGTCTAGAAATCACTCCTTCATGGGTGAAATGCATGTACAATACAGTGTTATAAACCTGGGAAAACAGAAACTTCCTACAGAATGTAGTTTAGTAAAATGAATGTTTTAAGGAGCTCAAAAATCAGAATTAAGCTAGGTTTTTTTGTTGTAAAATCTACCTCATTTATCTACAAATAACTCTTCTATAGCTTAGTCTAGAAATCAATCCTTCATAGGTGAAATGCATGTACAATGCAGTGTTATAAATCTGGGAAATAGAAACTTTCAACAAAACATAGTTTAGTAAACTGAACGTTTGGAGTAGCTCAACAATCTGAATTAGGCTAGGTTTGTTTTTGGTGAGTTATGTTTTGTTCCTTGATTTGAGGATCGGCATGACGTGTTCGGTCAAGTGCGAATGACCTGAGGATCGTCATGACGTGTTTGATCAAGTAGTTGATTAGTTTTTTGCACCCTTGGTCTGAGGATCAGCATGACGTGCTCGATCGTGCGGGTGACCTGAGGATCGACATGATGTGTTCGACCAAGTGAATGTGAATATCCCGCAGGAGTTGTGAAATGTTTTGTACCCTTGGACTGAGGATCGGCATAACGTGTTCGATTATGTACAGGTGACCTGAGGATCGGCATGACGTGTTTGTCCAAGTGATTATTAATTTCCCGTACCCTTGGTCCGAGGATCAGCATGACGTGTTTGGTAATGCGCAAGCGACCTGAGGATCAGCATGTCGTGTTCGACCAAGAGATTGTTAATGTCCCTCACACTTATGCCATTCGGGCGACAGTTTGAATGCTAGTTGGGCGATATTTTGAATGCCATTTGGGCAACAGTTTGAGTGCCAATTGGGCAATAGTTAACTATTCATTGTTGAGTGTTGTTCTTTCTTGACCAGTAAATGCGTTTGGAGTTAAGTCTTCTTTCAGTCAATGTCATTGGTCAGTTCAGTTCTGGGTTAAGTTTCAAAGGGAATGATTGGGTTTAAATAAGACATGGTTTTGAGAATAAAAAAAGACGAACGAGATATAGTATCGAGAATAAGAAATGATGAACGAGATATGGTTTCGAGAAATAAGAAGAGATGATGAATAACTTACCTCGGTGGTGGTAGCCTTAAGGGGACCCTCACTTAGCTTAACTGCTAACGGCTTTTCATGCCGCTGGACCTTCCACGTCCAGCCTTTGTAGGTCCAGATGGAGCTGGCTATGATCAAGATATAGATTTTACTACCAAAGACTATGCTAGTGAAGATTACTACGAGGAAGGCTATGGTTTTGCCAGCTGAAGATCTTGGAGTTTTTCGTTTATCATAGTTCTGTTATTAATATGTTTAATGATGTAATAGCTTAGTTGAACTTGTAATATCTATCTTTTGGATATCTTTTAGTCTGTAATATACTAATCATGTAAGAATTAAATGTTTAGATTCTTGCTTCCGCTGAACTTAGTCACTTTCCCATATTATTTTATTATTTTTAGCATATTTGGACAATCAGGTGACATTTATAACCAGACACGTGTCTACAAACCCATAAAGGAAATTTATTTTTCCCTATTTTTGGTACTTCGGGGCGTGACGAGGATTTTTGGTCTCAGAGCTTTAGGTTTAGACGTGCTCACTGATTATTTTTTTTCGGAAAAGGGCGAATCAATAAAAGAAAAAGCCAAACGGCACTATACAAAAAATCAAGGGGCATACCCCAGGGTAAACAATCAGCACAAACAAAAGCATTTGGACGATGCAACAACGGATGGGAAACTTTCAGAGGTCAAAACCATGAAAGTGACCCATCCAAACAAGCAAAAAAACCCCCAACAGAAAAGCAGGAAACACAAGGGCAAATGCCGTTAAACAAGCTACACTAGCAAAGCCTCCAAACACAAGCAAGGGGGACAAAATGAACTTAAAATAACACTAACATATACAAATTAATTCCATCTACCAACAAAGGTAGGGAGATGAGGGTCATTTCTCCATTTGATTTGGATTTGTAACTTAAGCTGGATGAAGATCTCTGCAAGGATTCTTTCTTTAGTGTTGACTTCAAGCCTGAATGTACGAGCATTTCTTTCTTTCCAAATGTTGTATATCGCTAAGCCGAGGCACATTCTTGGGATAATGTGGTTGGGAGTATTCGTCTTCCAAGTCCTAGCAGCCCATTCCACACGAGAATGTGCTCACTGATTAATGTGCTCACTAATGAGCATTTCTTTCTTTAGAATGTGCTCACTAATGTGCTCACTAATGAGCATTTCTTTCTTTAATGTGCTCACTGATTATCCTACACCTTAAGTTTTTTTTTTCGGAAAAATGGTAAATATATTCCAAAAAAGGATGTACAAAAAGTACAAGGGGCATACCCCAGGATAAATAATGAGCTCAATTCATGAGGACATGAAGCATAAAACATTCAAAACAACAAGTCAAAACGTGCCCAACAGGCTACACAGAAAACCAAAAGGTAACCTAAAGTGAAAACCATGGACAGAACGAAAATGCCCAAAGTTAATGTATGCTAACCATGGCTACATAATGTATCTAATTCCAATTACAGAGATAACGATCAATGTTAACAAGATACTTCCACTTCACCCTGATTTGTGCATTAATTTGAGAAATAATTTGCTTCAGCAGTATACTTGGAGGATTGAAAATCTTCTTGAATGTTCTGTTATTTCTCTCTTTCCATAAACTATAGACAGCCACTCCAAGGCATATCTTGGGGAGCACCTGTTGGATTGATTTCCTTCTAAATCTTTGAGCCATCCACTCCAGTATAGCAATCCAGCTTTGACTTTGCCAATTTATGCCACACCTTGTCATTAACTCCTGCCATATAAGAGAAGAGTAAGGACATTCAAAGAACAAATGGTCATGAGTTTCCATATTAGCCTGGCAAAGCAAACAAACTAAGGGTCCAGGAGTGAAGCTATAGATTCTATCATGTGTAGCTAACCGGTTCTGAGCAGCAAGCCATAGAACAAAAATTTGTCGGGGAATACACCCTGACTACCAAACAGAATCGTACCATGGGACCACATTAGCATGTACCCTCAAATGGTCCCAGACAAGAAAAGTATTGAAAACACCCTTAGGGGATGTAGTCCATTTAACAGTATCCATGCTATTATTAGGGGGGTAGAAATTGGACAAAATATTTCTAACTTCGTTAAGCTCTATGGAATTCGAACTAGGCCAATTCCATTCCAGCCCCCTGACTATGCTGCTAACTTTAGCATTGATATGAATAGCAGCATCATAGACAATTCTTTCAGAATATTTATCCAACAAAGGGCCTATAGGAAGCCAATTATCAAACCAAAGGGAAGTGTGGTCACCATTACCAATGTGATGAATTAGTAAAGGTTTAGCCACTTCTCTAAGTTTTAATAACTTTCTCCAATACCAAGAGCATTGGGATGGAATCTTGGACCGCCAAAAACTCTTATTTTTCAGCATGTACTGGTGGACCCATTTATTCCATAGAGATATATTGGATGGGTCCAATAGATTTCCAATATGCTTCAAATTTAAGACTTTGTTAACCAAGAAGATATCTTTGAAACCCAGTCCTCCTTCCTTTTTTGGTCTGCATACTTTATCCCAAGCAACCTTAGCTCCTGAATGTTTATCTGTTTTACCAGACCAGAGAAATCTAGACAATGCTTGAGAGATTTGCTTGAGGACACCTTTGGGAAGCATAAACATACTAGACCAGTAGACTTGAATTCCTGTTAAAACAGAGCTAATTAGTTGGGCTCTTCCTGCATAAGATAATAATTTAGATTTCCAAGAATTTATCCTAGCACAAATTTTATAAACCAAGCCATCACAATCTTGTTTTTTAAGTTTTGAAGAGATTAAAGGAACTCCAAGATATTTGATGGGAAGATTTCCTTTTTCAAAATGAAGAGTACTCAGAATATCTTCAATCTTGTCTTCTTCAACATTAGAGAAAAAAATGCAGCTTTTAGAGTTATTGGCTTGTAGACCAGTAAGATCAAAAAACTGGTTAAGAGTTTGTTTTACCATGATAGCTGAGTCCACATCCCCATTAAGGAAAATGAGAAGATCGTCCGCAAAGCAGAGATGTGAAATCCTTAATTTGTCACATTTCCAATGGTAAGTAAAGGTTCCCCTTTGAATGTTGTGATGCAAAAGCTGACTTAAGGCATCCATAATAATCACAAAAAGATAGGGTGAAATAGGATCACCTTGCCTTAGCCCTCTGGCACCATCAAAGTAACCCACTGATTCTCCATTAAAGTTGATAGAGTATCTAGGGGTAGTAACACAGGCAATAATCCATTTCATAAGATTAGGGGGAAAACATGTCACATCTAACAAATCAATAAGAAATTCCCAACTAACACTATCATAGGCCTTCATTAAATCCACTTTAGCAGCTGCTCTAGGTTTACCTTTCTGTTTATGATAATCTCTAAAGAGTTCTTGGGCAAGAAGAACATTATCACTAATCTTCCTACCTTTAATAAAGGCAGACTGTGCTTGATCAATAAAGGTAGGAAGGATTGTTTGGAGTCTGCTAGCAATGATTTTAGAGATGCATTTATACACTGTATTGCAGCAAGAAATGGGACGAAAGTCACCCATCTTAGATGGGTTAGGCACCTTGGGAATCAAAGCAATAAGTGTAGTATTAGATTCTTTTAAAAGCTCCCCATTTTGAAAAAATTCTTTTACAGCTCCTAAAACAGAAGTACCTACAATGTCCCAAGAGTCTTTAAAGAAGAATGCATTATAGCCATCAGGGCCCGGAGCTTTGTTACTATGCAAATTAAAGAAGGCCTTCTTTATCTCATCATCTGAAGGAAGCCTATCCAAGTCTGCCTTTAAATTTTCAGGGATTCTTTTGTGAACAAAGGATCTGATTGCTTCTTTACCAGGGTAACTGTTATTTGAGGAGGTTCCTAGGAGAGAAGTAAAGTGTCTAACAGCTTCTTCTTTGGCCTCATTACAGTTGGCAGTAAAATGGCCATCTGGTTTTTCAAGGATAATGATTCTTTTAAAATTCCTTCTTTCCTTGATGGATAAGATTTACCTCGTATTAGTACTGACACTAAGTTAGCTCCTCTTGCATGACTATGGAGTCGAGCTTCGTTCATGATGATTTCAAAGGTCACTATAATCGCGACGGTAGTATCCAGCCTGCCGACCCTGTACTATATCGACAGCGGATCTGGTAGAGGACGAGGCATATCTTGGAGGAGGACATACGGAGAGCTGTGCTTACTGATACATTGCAGTATCCGGATCGAGTTCAGCCCGAGTCGATCCATGCTTCAGAGACTACCATACTTATTCACCAGGAGCTTATCAGCATGACTCAGGATGAGGCACTATATGACGATATACTCTTCCTAATTATCATGGCCGCACCAGCACCACCATTATCTCCCGAGTTCATACCAGAGCCAGATGCGGATTCAGATCCCATGGATACGGATAGCGACGATGACATAGAGAGTGGAGAGGATTCTGCAGGCAGTGACCACTCAGCAGACAACCCATCTGATGGTGATGACACTGATGATGATGATGACCTGATGATTGATGACGATTCGGCAAGTAGCGATGACGAGCCGATCGAGGAGGTTAACCCAGCGGACGATCTTCAGAGACCAAGGGATGATGTACACGACCATCCAACACCACTAGTTAACGGGGGACGAGATGATATCGATGCCTGAGCAGAACCACGAAGCAGATCTAGCTGACATCGAGGAGGAGGAGGAGGACCCTATGGAGGAGTTCTTAGAGGCCCCGTAATAGATAATAAGAGAGTCAAACTTTACCTTAGATATGGTAAGGGAGTAGCATAGTAAGCAGTTATATCCTTTCTGCTCATTCCACTCCTTTTGAGTAAATTGATGCCGTCTATTCTAATGGCCATTTCTTCTGAAAATGGTATCTATATATTTTGTAAAGTGGCTCTAATTACCGTCAATAATTATTGTGATACACTCCTTGATAAGTACTTCATTTTCTTGAATTTTTAGAAATTCCCCAGTCAACAATTCTTGAGTATGTACCTTGATCATCCGATTCTTGAAAAATTCTTTTGAGAACAAGTTCGATCACTAGTACTGCAAAGTCATTCTTTTTGACTTATTATTCCTTGAACAAATTCTTACAAGTTCATTTCATTTGTAATAATTCTAAATGAGTTCTTTGTCCTTGTTCTTGCCATGAACTCAAAAATGTTGTACTCTCTGTACATCTTGACCTCTTATTGTCTCTCTCAGTTGCTACCTTATTCTTTATCAGTGGGGTTTTGTTTGGACTATTTCACTTATGAAATACCTAATGCTTATTTCATTCGTTGAAGGTCTTATGCCATCAGTTACTTTCATTTCCTACAAATCTTGAGATACTACGATTACTTCCATAGTAAACAGTCATTCAATCCTTGTTAGATTTACATCTTATTCTTGAATGGATCACATCATTCTACTATTGTACTTCTATATGTGAGAATTCATATGCCTTTTCGGATTCGGCTTCATTTTGGATCAATCTATTCAATCGTTTCAATCATCGTATTCTAGTTACTAGGATTATGATGATAACTATAATGAGAGATGTAATAGGCTATGATTGCTTCACATAAGGTATGATAGAAACCTTATAGACACGAACTCATACGTAGGAACAGAAGAATCTTCTCGATCTCTTCAATGGATGAATCATCTTAAACAACTGAGGACCAGTCCAAAAGGCTAAGCAACATAATACCTAAGGAGATCGATCCCACTAGTGTATTTGGAAGACTGATACAAGGCTTATGGAAGATTGCTGACAGCACTAGCGCAAGTGACTATGGAAACGAGTTGTTTAGACACCTCCATATCGCCCGTTCAGAATCGCTTTTGAGAGCACTCAAGCCACAACCTGCTACACTACCAAGGTCAACCCTACTACAAGGAGCACATGAGATATTGACTTAACCTGAGGCAATGGAAGACGTAAGAATAGAACATACCTTCAACAGATTGAACGACCTCATAGACTGCTGACATCGACCACGTTTAATCACAACGAATGACTCGCACCGCGAACATTAGTGAAGATGAGTACTGCATTCCACCTTCAAGCCAATGATCAGATCACATAGGGCCTACCAAGAGAAGACACGTTTCGGTTTTACAACATCGATGTTCCATCAACACGCTGAAGAAATGCATCTCTGACCCTACGCACATTATAAATTAAAATAATGTAAGGCTGAGTAATTATATTCATCTTTCTGATTTAACTCCTTTTGAGTAGACCCACTATTTTCTACCATTGGTTGCGTTAGATCAATTATCCTTATGATGAACCTTGGAATGTCCTTTATTGTTTCACTAATTGACAGTTATTCGTTGTCCTCTCTGATTTCACTTAACAAGATTTTTGATCATTCTGATCAGTGATAAATCTAATTGTGAATTCATTTGCTTTCTAATGCTATAAGTCACCTCTTTGGACTTATCACCATGAAAATTGATTCCAATAATTCATTTATCAACCAATCATTGTAAGTCATTTGGACTTATAATCTGTTAAATTAATCTTTGTAAATAGTTTGGACTGTCAACCGTTTGACCAACTTTCGCAAGTGTGTATCCTTTGACATTATTGCAAAGGATCTCTTTGTATTTGTTCACCTAAGGAACTCAAGCATATTGTACCCCTTTATAAATTAGTCTTCATTTCCTTTCATTTCACAAATTCTTCTTCTTGGTAACCTTGACTTTTATCATTAAGGCTTCACCTAAATTACTGGCTCATAAGACAAGGAATTCTTATGTCCTACCTGGGAGGCCTTGCGCCTATAGTCATTGCATTACTATGATTGTCCTATAGTAATCATCTAATGGTTATTCTCAGATACTCATTCTATACATTGTGATCCTACAAGTGATTGATCACGTACCTCTTCATTTCTAACTCAGTACATAATGAGTATTCATTTTGTTATAAATTCAACTCCTTACAAGTGAATTCAATCCTACTCCAATTACCAGTAACAACTTATATGCTTGGTATTAATTAATGCATGGAGAAATTACTTAACGACTTGTATCATCACCTACGACGCCGAAACTCCACGACGATTTCATATTGACACTCAAAGGAACTCAATCACAATAACACGCTTAACAGGACACCACAACTCCTACAAGTTATAAAAGATAATCGTGAGACCAACTAGACTTTTCAACCATCGTATCAAGAAGCTGAGAGGTAAGAATCTTGCCCGATTAAAGACGCAAAAGAAACAAACCAGTATCACGAACAACTACTCGAATGCAGTCCACAATCATTGAGGAAAACTTTAGATACATCAAGAATTATCACAAGAGGCAAAGAAACAATGAAAGGAAAGTTAATCAGACTACCATTCAGGCACATCCAAAGCAACGTGATATCTACGACAATTACGGAATATCTAGACATCACTTCAAAGAATGCAAAGCACCGAAATAGCTCACAAGTTGATAAGCACAGTGCTTCAATTGTGGAAAGACTGGACGTGTGTGCAAAGAGTGTCCGGAACGAGGGACTCAGAATAAGGTTCTACCATAAAGAAGATCCCGAAAGAGAACTTGCAGATCACCAAATTAATCCCAGCATTGAACAAGATGAAAGACCGAAGGTGCCATATTCAATGTCAGAACTTTGAATTTCACTTTGCATTGTTTTAGCAAAGAAGTTTGGACGTTTAAAAGAATTTGTGAGAAGGTCTGATTAGTTATCTAGTGGGAACCTCACAACCTTAAAATTTGAGATATGATTAGTACCTTGTACTTTCTAAGACCTAGCAAACTCTAGATTTTGAGGACGAAATCCTCTGATAAGGTTGGTAGAGATGTAGCACCTGAATTTCTCCAGAAATTCCACGTAGGATATTAGAAATTAGTGATGTTGCCATAAAGGTTGTCAGGTATTCACAATTTTTTTCACATCAGTATATTGAAGGAGTATCATCAGGGCATGATGCCACATGTAATCGACTTCAAGGACATTGAGGCGAATAACAACGTGTCTTACACAGAGAGACCCATCAAGATTTTGGGTCGAGAAATCAAGAAGCTGAGGAACAAGGAGATCCCATTAGTGAAAGTTCAATGGAATCATCATGATGAAAGAGAAGCTTCGTGGGAAATAGAGTCAGAGATGTGAGAGAAATAACCTTTTCTGTTTTGTACCTAGATAAGCTCTAATTTCGAGGACGAAATCCTTTAATAGATGGTGGAAGATGTAACACCTGTAATTATCTTTTCATTAATAATATCATTTTTTTGAATTTATGTATCAAACCGACTATATTATTATATTATTATTTTAATTATGTGACGGTATGGACGTGTTGTAGTATTTATCATATTAGACTATAGTAACTATACCGACTCGGCCGTAATAAGAATTAACGTAGTCTAGTACCTAGACCCGGACATTATAAACAATACCCGTTTGCATGTAAACCGAGACCGACACGTATATTAAGAAACTTATGCACGTAAATTGAGAAAGTAGCACACAATCCAAGGTGGGCCCACATGGCCAGCCATGTGGCAGTCACATGCGACCCTCTTGGACACATGCGACCCTCTTATATAGAAATCCTAGGAGCTAGGTGTCATGTGGCATGTGTATATGCCATGACATGTGTCCTACTATGACCTCTTGGACACATGTCCACTAGTAGGACACATGTCATGGCATATACACATGCCACATGACACCTAGCTCCTAGGATTTCTATATAAGCATGCATATAGCATGCATTATACACACTTTGTCTCTATGACCAGCACTTAAAATCTGTGAGAGAGAGCTGGAGTAATAATTCTTGAGAGAAAGAAGAGTAGAAGTCGTCCTTGAAGTTGAAGTTCAAGCTCCATCAAGCTCAAGAACAACATCAAGCATAATTTCAAGCTTTGGTGAGTCAATAGTGAGTAAATTGTGAGTAATTGTGAGTAATCTAACTCAATTTCAAACACATATAGCATGTATTAATGTTTAGTAGGAGTTTGATGTTGTTGTGTTGAAGTTTTCATGACATGCAAGACAAATCCTTAAATCTGAGAAACAGAAACTTCCAGCAGAATGTAGTTTAGTAAAATGAATGTTTTGTGCAGCTCAAGAATCCGAATTAAGCTAGGTTTTTTTTTGTTAAGAAAGTTAACTCATATATCTACAAATAACTCTTCTATAGCTCAGTCTAGAAATCACTCCTTCATGGGTAAAATGCATGTACAACGCAGTGTTATAAACCTGGGAAAATAGAAACTTCCAGCAGAATGTAGTTTAGTAAAATGAATGTTTTGAGGAGCTCAAAAATCGGAATTAAGCTAGGTTTTTTTGTGGTAAAAGCTAACTCATTTATCTAGAAATAACTCACTATAGCTCAGTATAGAAATCAATCCTTCATAGGTAAAATGCATGTACAATGCAGTGTTATAAATCTGGGAAACAGAACCTTTCAGCAAAACATTGTTTAGTAAAATGAACGTTTGGAGTAGCTCAAAAATCTGAATTAGGATAGGTGTTTTTTGTGGAGAAATTTAACTCATTTATCTACAAATAACTCTTCTATAGCCTAGTCTAAAAATGATTCCTTCATAGGTGAAAGTCACGTACAATGCAGTGCTATAAATCTGGGACAGAGCAATCCAAAAATATAGAAATGTCTAAGTAAAATAAATATTTTGAGCAGCTCAAAAATGTAATTGAAGCTTCATTTTTCTGTACATGAAGAGATCCAATTACCTGTAATGTTCTAGTTTTGAGTTTAACCTACAAAGCAATTTATCATGCCCAAATAAATCATATTGTTTCAGCCAACACAGTGACAATGCATCCTGGCAGATTGTGTAGCTTTTTGTATGATGTTTTGTTTATGCTTGGTATTGATTGTTGATGCTAGTTTCCTGTACCTGTGTTGTTATGAAAATCTTGTGCTCTGGTAGTGCTATCGCATAGATGAGTATGTTAAGGGTTTCATCTATATGTTTATTGGTATTAAATCCATGTTATAAATCCATGAGCTACGTGCTATGTTTTCCCATTGTTATGAATATAGTTTAATGACCATTGGAAAGCTCATACCCAAGCTTTAAGTATGTTGTACAACACGATTATTGCGTTGATAATGATTGGGTAAGTTCTCATCGTAAGCATATTGAGGGGTAAAACAGAATGTCGGAGGTATAGCGAAATCTTGACGGTTGTAATTGGAAGCTATTAATGAACTAAACTACGAAATGTACCAACGCGTAAAATAACGATAAAACCTTCAATAATAGATTTAATCCGAATAAGGGACGTTGGGTTTCGTTTCTAGTCGTGTGACGACCAGTCAAAGTTGATTTGTGAACTTTAGTGTCGTGTTTGGATATTCTTGCAAAGTTGGTCTCTCGATTATTACATGGAGTCGATTGGTGAGTTATGTTTTGTTCCTTGATCTGAGGATCGGCATGACGTGTTCGGTCAAGTGCGGATGACCTGAGGATCGTCATGACGTGTTCAATCAAGTAGTTGATTAGTTTTCCGCACCCTTGGTCTGAGGATCAGCATAACGAGTTCGGTCGTGCGGGTGACCTGAGGATCGACATGACGTGTTCGACCAAGTGAATGTGAATATCCCGCAGGAGTTGTGAAATGTTTTGTACCCTTGGACTGAGGATCGACATGACCTGTTCGGTTATGTACGGGTGACCTGAGGATCGGCATAACGTGTTCATCCAAGTGATTATTAATTTCCCGTACCCTTGGTCTGAGGATCGTCATGACGTGTTCGGTAACGTGCGGGCGACCTGAGGATCGGCATGACGTGTTCGACCAAGAGATTGTTAATGTCCCGCATACTTATGCCATTTGGGCGACAATTTGAATGCCAGTTGGGCGATAGTTTGAATGCCATTTGGGAGACAGTTTGAGTGCCAGTTGGGCGACAGTTAACTATTCATAGTTGAGTGTTGTTCTTTCTTGATCAGTAGATGCGTTTGGAGTTAAGCCTTCTTTCAGTCAATGCCATTGGTCAGTTCAGTTTTGGGTTAAGTTT
This sequence comes from Hydrangea macrophylla, assembly GCA_033977485.1. Taxonomy (NCBI): domain Eukaryota; kingdom Viridiplantae; phylum Streptophyta; class Magnoliopsida; order Cornales; family Hydrangeaceae; genus Hydrangea; species Hydrangea macrophylla. The sequence continues at coordinate 82,471,888 of CM066994.1, forward strand.
CAAAGGGAATGATTGGGTTTAAATAAGACATGGTTTTGAGAATAAGAAAAGACGAACGAGATATAGTATCGAGAATAAGAAATGATGAACGAGATATGGTTTTGAGAAATAAGAAGAGATGATGAATAACTTACCTTGGTGGTGGTAACCTTAAGGGGACCCTCACTTAGCTTAACCGCTAACGGCTTTTCATATCGCTGGACCTTCCACGTCCAGCCTTTGCAGGTCCAGACGGGGCTGGCTATGAGGAAGGCTATGCTGGTGAAGATTACTACGAGGAAGGCTATGGTTTCGCCAGCTGAAGATCTTGGAGTTTTTCTATTATCATAGTTCTGTTATTAATATGTTTAATGATGTAATAACTTAGTTGAACTTGGAATTTCTATCTTTTGGATATCTTTTTAGTCTGTAATATACTAATCATGTATGACTTCAATGTTTAGATTCTTGCTTCCACTGAACTTAGTCACTTTCCCGTATTATTTTATTGTTTTAAGCATTTTTGGACAATCAGTTGACATTCATTACCAGTCACGTGTCTACGAATCCATAAAGAAAATTTATTTTTCCCTATTTTTGGTACTTCGGGGCGTGACACGACCTCTGGATATAACACCCAGAGGCCTTGCCATCCGGCCACAAGGGAAGTGGTTGAGATAGGTGTCTTTATTTCCTTTGAGTGGTAGAAGTGAAAGATTAGTACATACAGATGTAATTTATGGGATTTTTTAACATAAGGAATTATTTATTGGTATGGAATCATCATATTACGCAATAGTCATTCGTGTATAATAAGTAATTGATGTTGTGTTTCTTAACTTATTATTAATAGTGTACTGAAAAAACAGCTCCAAATCCATTGAAAATTTTAAATAAAAAATTATTTCAAAAATAATCATTTATTGTAAATTATTTTAGTGCTTAAAATATTATTTTTAGTATAATAAATGCAAACTTTTGGAATTTTTAGTACTTAAAATTTAGCACTTGAATTTTAATGTGATCAAATGGATCCTAATGGCGTGTTTAGTAAAGTTGCATGCATTAGTGGATCCCATTACATTAGCCAATGAAAGAGTTGGGTGAGCAATGCATGAACAATTGGGTGAATAAAAATGTATTCTAATTTATTTAAGTGCGTTTGATAATGTATCATGTGACGGAAAAAGTACTTAAATATTTACTTTAGGTAGAAAAGTGATTAAAACATTGCATTTGCAATAGCAGGTATTTGCCAAAAGGAACTCCTAATTTTATGCAATGCTCGATACTTGAGAAAACAAGTTGGAAGAGATGCATTTCACAAAATAAAATAGAAGGAAAAATGGGTGCATGTGGTAGTTGGAAGGTGGTATCAAAGAATTTGTAAACACTTGGTCGACAGCACTGTAATGAAATGAAAAATTATAGAATGCAGAAATTGAGATCTTTCTATTTCAGCATTTTTCATAATGAGAATTGTAAAAACCCAAGAAACTAAAGAAAGTCAGAGACATATTTCTGTACAGGAACAATTATGTGTCAAACTAGTCATAGATGCATTTATGTACAGGAGGATCACACGTGTATGAGGTACACAAGTTTTACTACTTGCTATTAACAAATTAAACAACAGGAAAACATATAAACGATGAACATAATAAATCCAATACGGGCAGACAAACAACAGTAGCAAAAGTTATCTACAAAGGCAGAACTTTTTGAACATTTCTTTGCGTGTTCTTCAGCAATCTTCAACTGCAAGACAAACATAAGATAAGAAGTTTTTTTTTTTTTTTTTTTTTTCGGAAAAAGGGTAAATCGATTCCAAAAAAAGGGCCATACCCTAGGATATTACAATAAGCGCAAACATCATGCTACGAGAGCTACACCAAACATTTGAAAAGGAAATCAACAAGCAAACAAACATAGCAACATGGGATGTACCAAACACAAGAAACATCCCAACTACCCAAAGAACTGGGCCTCCTCAGGATCGATGTCGTCCCTTGGGACGGCTCCCGCTGAATTTCATCTTAGCTTCCTTCTTTTTCTGTCTGTTGGAGAGGGGACTACCCCCTGAAGGGGTCTCGGCCTCACTAGCTTGGCCAAAATCACTAACACATTCATCAATGTCATCCACACTACAAGGGAAGGTGGTTTCCTCAAGGTGAGACCAGAGAGGAAACCACCTTCCCTTGTAGTGTGGATGACATTGATGAATGTGTTAGTGATTTTGGCCAAGCTAGTGAGGCCGAGACCCCTTCAGGGGGTAGTCCCCTCTCCAACAGACAGAAAAAGAAGGAAGCTAAGATGAAATTCAGCGGGAGCCGTCCCAAATTCAAGTGTAAGATAATAGTTGTCACTTAGTCATAAGCTTGTACTACTAGAAGATAGATTAACGATCAGACAATTTCTTCCTAATAAATGAGGATGCAAACGATAACATGGTAACAACTTACTCTGTTGTGTAATAGCTTTGTTCATTGTATTTTACAACAAGAGAAGTCCCGAAATAAACCAATCTACAATGAAAATGTCAAGGTTCATCCTAAGTCTTAGGATTTCTTTGTGCACAACATTGCGAGTATAAACTTCACTTGTGTCTTTGTATTGAAGAAGGGATTACAACTATTTTAACAAATCTTGATGCTTTTTCTCTGGAAAGAGAAACATATAGTTGTCCATGGGAGAACACCGGTTGAGGCAAGTATATGCCGACAAAATCTAGTGTTTGTCCTTGAGCTTTATTTATAGTCATAGCAAAGCTTAACCGTACTGGAAATTGTTTTCTTTGAAAAGAGAAAGTAACACTTTCATTTTGAACAGGAAGTAGTGGAATCCCAGGAATCAAAACAATCTCTCCTTTATGATGGCCTGTAGCTATTTCACCATGAATCATATTTCGTTCGAAAGATTTACAAATTAAGCGTGTACCATTGCACATTCCTTTGGAAGGATCAATATTTCTTAGCAAAATGATGGGACATCCATGTTTTAAATGCAAAATGTATGGTGGAAAACCACTTGGAGTTAAAGTGTTAAAGAAGTCTTCTTGAAGGCCCTCTTGTCTAGAGTCAATAGGACTATCATAGCTTTTGTATTCAATTGTGTCTTCAAGAAGTTGATTTGTGAGCATATCATTGATGATGTTGACCATGTCATTTTTGGGTGCTAATATTGCTCTATTTATCAATGATTCAACATCAGTTCGATAGTTTAGTATGTTAGGAAAGGTTTCCTTAATCAACAAATTTATAGAATCATCGTCCAATTTTTCTAGTCCATCACACATTTTTCTAGTCCATCACCAATTCTTAACAAATAGTTGCAGAAGGATTATCATACCTTGCACGCATGTTTTCTGTGAGGTTTATTTTCTGAAGAAGAGGCCAGAGAGGAGATGCTGTTAATGTTGAATCAATTATTTCTTGAACAGTTCCTTTTGTAACCACCGGCAGAACTTGACGGAAGTCACCTCCAAAACCACAACCTTACCTCCAAAATGAACACTACTTTTTACAAATATCTTGTAATGCACGATCAAAAGCTTCAATGACATATCTACTTACCATAGGAGCTTCATCCCATATAATGATTTTGGTTGCATTTAAGAGTTTAGCAAGACCCACTCTGTCTGCCGATGTTGCAAACCACACTTTCTGATGGGCTTAATGGGATTTTAAATCTGGAATGTGCAGTTCGGCCTCCAGGTAAAATTGACGCTGCTATACCTGAACTCGCTGTAGCAAGAGCAACAAAACCTCTTGATCTAATAAAATCTAACAATGATCGATAGAGAAATGTCTTCCCCGTACCACCAGGACTGTCAACAAAAAAAGCTCCAGATTGTTTGGAAATCACTCTTTCTAATATCAAATCAAATGCTTTTTTTGCTGAATGTTCAAGGTAGCTATGTTCTCCAAATCTTCTTTTGGGATGGTGATGTGAACCCGTGGAATTGATATTCCTTGAACCCACGATCAGATTGTAATTCACCCAAGAAAGCCAACAATCAAGTCACAGGGATGATCTAGACCCGTTGAAATCCTGTTTCAAGAACCCAGATTTGGTGAACGCCACAAAGGAAATGCCTTTGATAAGTTCGAATTGTTCAATCAAGAACAAGCAGAGAAAACTGAATAGCTCTCCAGAAAATAAATTTCATTAACGTTCTGTCTCAAGCTGCTACAAAGTTCTTTCTTTTAATCACTTCTAAGAAACCCTTGGGCCAAAAAGGCCTTCAACGAAAATAAAAGATGGACTAAATACTCATGCCCAAAACAACTTAAACTGCATATTTAAAGCTAAATAAATGTCTACTTAAAAGGTAAAATAGGCCCACATGCCAAAACCATAGAAACATAAAAATTAAAGTCTATAAAAACCCAATAAGCTATTCCACCCCTTCTGTAGCTTGTATCACATGAACTAGAACTGATTCTTCTTCCTTCAAGCCCATGTTAAATGTTGGGGCCTTGCATAATAAGTTTCTGAACTTTTCCCAAGTGGATTGCACCAGTCCTTGCATTGCTTCGTTGATCTTCTTAGCTCTAGACCTTGTGATTGGCCCATCTAGAACTTGCAAATGATCATCTTTAAGCTTTGGTTCACTATGGTTCCCATCATTACTATGGTTCCCATCATTCCCCCTCTCCTCAAAAGGATTCGACCTCGAATCATCACCTACATCAAAAGGAGAAAGGTCAGAAACATTGAAACTTGCAGAAACATTATACTCACCTGGAAGATCAACTTTATAGGCATTATCATTAATTTTCTCAAGGATTTGGAAAGGTCCATCCCCTCGAGGATGCAATTTAGTCCGTCTATGAGCTGGGAACCTTTCTTTGCGCAGATGAACCCACACCCAGTCTCCGGGTTCAAAGGTGACACGTTTTCTCCCTTTATTGGCTTGGGAAGCAAACTTTTCATTTTTTTGTGCAATTTGAAGTCATACTCTCTCATGAATTGACTTCACCAATTCAGCCTTTTGGTGTCCATCCAAACTACTCCTGACATCAACAGGTAAAGGCATTAAATCTAAAGGAGTAAGTGGATTAAAACCATAAACAATTTCAAAGGGAGAATGAGAAGTAGTAGTATGCATGCTCCTATTATAAGCAAATTCGATAAATGGTAAACAGTCCTCCCAAGTTTTCAAATTCTTTTGAATGATAGTGCGTAGGAGTTGAGTTAGAGTCCTATTGACTACTTCAGTTTGTCCGTCAGTTTGTGGGTGACAAGTAGTGGAAAATAAAAGTTTGGTACCCAATTTTCCCCACAAAACCTTCCAAAAGTAGCTGAGGAATTTGACATCCCTATCCGAAACAATACTCCTAGGCATACCATGGAGTCGTACTATCTCCTTGAAAAACAAATCAGCGATGTTTGTAGCATCATCTGTTTTATGGCATGGGATGAAATGTGCCATCTTACTAAATCTATCCACCACCACAAAAATAGAATCTCTACCTCTTTTTGTCCTAGGCAGCCCCAAAACAAAGTCCATAGATATGTCTACCCACGGCTCACTAGGGACGGGTAAGGGTGTATACAACCCATGTGGTAAAACCTTAGATTTGGCCCTTCTACATGTAATGCACCGACCACAGATTCTAATGACATCTCGTCGCATCCTAGGCCAAAAGAAATGTTCATGTAAAATTTCTAAGGTTTTCCTAACACCAAAGTGTCCCATTAAGCCCCCACCATGTGCCTCTCGCACCAACAATTCTCGCATTGAACAATGAGGCACACACAATTTACTTTCTTTAAACAAATAACCATCATGCTTAAAAAACTTACCAAATGCCGCTTTATCACATGCCAAATACACATTAGAAAAATCAGCATCACTGGCATACATATCTTTCACATATTCAAACCCAAGCATTTTAGCACTCATAGAAGTAAGAAGTACATGCCGTCGAGATAAAGCATCAGCAACAATGTTTTCCTTACCTTGCTTGTAACGAATGACATAAGGAAAAGTCTCAATGTATTCCATCCATCTAGCATGCCTCTTATTTAATTTACCTTGTCCCTTAAGATGCTTCAATGATTCATGATCAGTGTGGATCACAAACTCCTTAGGCCAAAGGTAGTGCTGCCATGTCTCTAGAGAGCGAACAAGAGCATAAAGTTCCTTGTCATAAGTAGGGTAATTTAGGGCAGCCCCACTTAGTTTTTCACTGAAGAAGGCTATGGGCCTCCTATCCTGCATCAAAACGGCTCCAATCCCTATACCTGAAGCATCACATTCAATCTCAAAAGTTTTGTTAAAGTCAGGTAATGCTAACACAGGTGCAGAACATAGCCTTTCTTTAATAGTAGCAAAAGCATTCTCTTGTTCAGTTCCCCAATGAAACCCAACATTCTTCTTAATGATTTCAGTGAGTGGTGCAGCAAGTGTACTAAAATCCTTAACAAAACGCCTATAAAAGCTAGCTAAACCATGAAAGCTTCTTACCTCAGTGATACCTTTAGGCGTTGGCCACTCCCTGATGGCCTTTACTTTCTCTGCATCCACCTCAATACCTTCTGTGCTAACAACATATCCAAGAAAAACAACTTTTTCCATGCAAAAAGTACATTTCTTAAAATTAGCATACAACTTTTCAGATTTCAACACACCAAACACACATCTCAAATGTTTAATATGTTCATTTTAAGTTCTTGCTGTACACTAGGATATCATCAAAATAGACGACTACAAATTTGCCTATGAATGCACGTAATACATGGTTCATTAACCGCATGAAAGTACTAGGCGCATTTGTAAGTCCAAATGGCATAACTAACCATTCATAAAGTCCATATTTAGTCTTAAATGCAGTTTTCCACTCATCTCCCTCTTTCATTCTTATTTGATGGTATCCACTTTTAAGATCTATTTTACTGAAAATACATGAACCATGCAATTCATCAAGCATATCATCTAAACGAGGAATGGGATGGCGATACTTTACCGTGATATTATTGACAGCTCTGCAATCAACGCACATCCTCCAAGTCCCATCCTTCTTTGGCACTAGTAGCACTGGTACTGCACATGGGCTCATGCTCTCCTTTACGTACCCTTTGCTCATCAAATCTTCAACTTGCCTTTGAAGCTCCTTTGTCTCCTCCGGATTGCTCCTATAGGCTGGTCGGTTTGGAATAACAGCCCCGGGTACCAAATCAATTTGATGCTCAATGCCTCGAATGGGCGGCAACCCACTCGGCATCTCCTCTGGAAATACATCCTCAAACTCCTGCAACAAAGAAACAGCCAAACTAGGAAGAGATTGGTTAGTTTCATCAAGATTAAGATAACATTCTTTGTAAACAAGAAGAATCACAGGCTGATTTGCTAAAAATGCCCTCTTAACCTCACTCTCTTTGGCATAAAAACTCAATTTTGTCTTTTCTTTTCTCTCTATAGACTCTCTTTCTTTTTTCTCTCTTGACTCCACTCCCTTTTCTTTATTCTCACCTATTTCTCTAGTTTCTTTTTCACTCTCTCTTTTTCTTGAAATTTCTCTCTCACTCTCATTTTTCTTTTCTCTCATGTTTCTTTTTTGCTCAACCTCACTTTTTAGTTTCAGTTGGTCCTCATAGACCTGTTTTGGGGTTAAAGGAGCAAGCTTGATTGTTTTCCCATCTTTTTCAAAGCTATATCGGTTCCTAAACCCATCATGCATCACTCTCCTATCATACTGCCATGGCCTCCCCAACAAAATATGGCCAGCATGCATAGGAACTACATCACAAAGCACCTCGTCACTATACCTCCCAATAGAGAAGGCCACCAAGACCTGCTTACTGACCTTAACCTCTCCACACTCATTCAACCACTGCAACTTATAAGGTCTAGGATGCTTCAGCAAAGGTAAGTTCAACTTCTCAACTAAAGTGGTACTAGCTACGTTGGTGCAACTTCCCCCGTCTATAATCATACTACACACCTTGTTATTTACATAGCATCTAGTATGAAATATATTTTCTCTCTGCTGCTCCATATCATCTACCTTCATTTGTGTATTGAGAGCACGCCTGGCAACAAGAGACTCACCTTCTACGGGGTATTCCAATCCATCATCATCACTAGCATCAGATACTCCATCACTATCGTCTTCACCTTCAGTCATCACCTCCCCATTGTCATGCATAATCATCACCCGCTTGTTTGGACATTGAGATGCTATATGCCCCAAACCCAAACATTTAAAACATTTGATATCTCTATTCCTTGAAGGTTGCAACTCTACCTTGGATTTGTTCTTGCTAGTCCCCTCATCTTTTTCTTTAGGTGGTTCGGTCTTTCCCTTTACTACAGCTCGGTCATTCCTTTCCCACTTTGGTTTCCAAGGAGTGCTAGAAACTGAAGTATACCTTGCTGCCCCCTTTCTTTTTAATTGCCTCTCCACCTTCATAGCCATGTGCACCATGTCCTCTACCTCCACATAATGCTGCAACTCAACTACATTGGCTATATCCCTATTCAAACCACTTAAAAATCTAGCCATTGTGGCCTCTCGATCCTCCTCTACATTAGCCCGAATCATAGCCACCTCCATCTCCTTATGGTATTCCTCCACACTCCGGGACCCTTGTGAAAGGTTTTGTAACTTTTGGTAGAGGTCTCTGTAGTAGTGGCTAGGTACAAAACGCTTCCTCATGAGAGCTTTCAGCTCACCCCATGTTTCTACAGGTCTTTCATGATTCCTCCTCCTATTGGTCACTAATTGATCCCACCAAATAATTGCATAATCAGTGAATTCAATTACTGCCAGCTTCACCTTCTTCTCCTCTGAGTAGTTGTGACAATCAAAAATCAACTCTATTTTCTTCTCCCACTCTAAATACACTTCAGGGTCATTCCTCCCTTGGAAAGATGGTATTTTCATTTTGATGCTCCCAAGGTACCTATCTACCCCATCTCGACCCCTTGGATTCCCCCTAGGTCCTCTTCCACGCCTACCTCCTCTAGGTCTACCCATTCCTCCCCTACCAACATCAGATACTACATCTTCCTCATCCTCTTCATCTTCTTCAATCTCATACTCATTTTCAACTCTAGGCTCACGCCTCCTCCCATCACGCCCACCTTGCAGATTTTGAATCACTACATCTTGTTGATCCATCCTATCCCTTACCTCCCCCAACACCAAATTTAACCGTTCAAACTGTTGTTGCATGGCCTGCAACATAAAGGTTGTGTTATTTGCCTCCCCTCTAGGTATTGAGTCATCCATTTTAATGTGCGGCAAAACAAGAATATTAGTGGTAAAACCTCACACACTCCCTTACGTGTTTACGCTCAAAAATTGTCACTCCACTCGTGTTTCACTCTGATTGGCTTTTTCCCGAAATTAGTCTCACACACTCTTGCCTTTTACCTCAATTGTTTTCCCTTTCAAGTTCTTTCAAGAACTAATTGAACTAAATCAAGACACAACCTCGTTTTATCCCAGCCAGCAATAGATTCTAGAAACAAGGAAGTAATAGAAAAAAAAAATGACACGGATCTCAAGAAAATATACGACGAGGGCAAACGAAACAAGAAATCAGATTTCGAGAGGAATAATAAAAAAAAAACAAAATCACGAATATATATATATATATATTTTTGTTTTTTTTTTTTGAATATGAGCCAATTGAAGATGGAAACAAAGTTTATCCCAAGAAACAGCGATCACAGAAGATAGGTTTCGAACAGCACAAAAACCGAATTTTTTCGGAAATTTTTTTCACACTCTGGAGTAAGATCAGTTTCGGACTCCTTAGACCATGGACAATGCAAAACGAACAAAAAAATTTAAGCCAATTTTTTTTTTTTTTTGTACTCTTTTTTTTTTTTTTTTTTTTTTATCTCGGCTTACCGATCTCTTCTCTTCCCTTTCTTTTTTTTATTTTATTTTTTTTTTCTCCTCTTTTCTTTTCTTTTGTTTTTTTGTTTTTTTTTTTTTTTGAATAATTAGGGCGACTTCACAGTTCACGTTCGTAACCCTAAATCACGAGGATGAACGAACACGAAGTAGCAAGAGACAAAACAAAAAAAATCGCAGATCAGATTCGTACCCTAAAAACGAAATTCCAGATCGTAATCAAGAACACGAATGCGAACACGAACACGAACACGAACGAAAACAAGAACACTAAAAGAATAGAACACGAATTGAATAGAAAGACGAGATGAAACAAGATCACGAAAATAACAGAACAGAAAAAAAAATGAAACAGAAACAAGAACACGAAATAAAATGGATAAATCAGACCTGATTTGGAGCCTAAGCTCTGATACCAAATGATGTGAACCCGTGGAATTGATATTCCTTGAACCCACGATCAGATTGTAATTCACCCAAGAAAGCCAACAATCAAGTCACAGGAATGATCTAGACCCGTTGAAATCCTGTTTCAAGAACCCAGATTTGGTGAACGCCACAAAGGAAATGCCTTTGATAAGTTCGAATTGTTCAATCAAGAACAAGCAGAGAAAACTGAATAGCTCTCCAGAAAATAAATTTCATTAACGTTCTGTCTCAAGCTGCTACAAAGTTCTTTCTTTTAATCACTTCTAAGAAACCCTTGGGCCAAAAAGGCCTTCAACGAAAATAAAAGATGGACTAAATACTCATGCCCAAAACAACTTAAACTGCATATTTAAAGCTAAATAAATGTCTACTTAAAAGGTAAAATAGGCCCACATGCCAAAACCATAGAAACATAAAAATTAAAGTCTATAAAAACCCAATAAGCTATTCCACCCCTTCTGTAGCTTGTATCACATGAACTAGAACTGATTCTTCTTCCTTCAAGCCCATGTTAAATGTTGGGGCCTTGCATAATAAGTTTCTGAACTTTTCCCAAGTGGATTACACCAGTCCTTGCATTGCTTCGTTGATCTTCTTAGCTCTAGACCTTGTGATTGGCCCATCTGGAACTTGCAAATGATCATCTTTAAGCTTTGGTTCACTATGGTTCCCATCATTACTATGGTTCCCATCAGATGGGTATTCTGAGCTCGTCATCAATTTCTTTACAGCCCTTCTCAGAATCTGCCACTTGAAATTCACCCATTATTAAGTTATAATCGTTGATATTTTATCCCATGAACTCCAATTGATTGGCTATGTCTTGTAATGTCTTGGTAAGAGCCCAATGTTGTGTGAAATGTGCCAAATGTATGTAGTCTTCAGACATAGCGAGCTGGAATTTCTCCCACAGAGAACGAGCATTGACAGGATTACAATACACCAAAATTGTAACAAATAATCGTTGCAGAGCAGATGGCATTTTGTATGCGATTGCTTCAGTTAAACATAATTCAATACTATTGTCAGCTTCCAATAAACCATGAAGAAGAGATGCTTCTCTAAATGAATTTGTTCTAACACCATTAACCATTTTCAAGTCATTAAATGAAGTTGCTCCTCTAACATGATTTAAAAGAAATTGAAGATAATACCGCTCACCTTCTGCTGGGCTTACAACAACAATCCTGCCAATCGCAAATCTTTTTTTACTCCAACTCTGTGTTTTGTCTTGTTGGTTCCAAACAAAATGTCCAGGGAACTCTCTGTACAAGAACTTGCGTGCCTCAGGATTAATCTTGTTCATATAAAAATATTCAGTGAGCATTGTTTTACGCAAAGGAGTATATCCAGCGACTGTCTGCAAGTTAGCATATGCATGGAAAGTGACTGACTGTTGGTCTTCTAGGTGGAGTTGAAGTGTAACTACTGCTGGAACCATCTCATTGAGAGTGAAGCTGTATATCCTCCAAATTACTTCAGGCGGAGAGATCCATCTTGCTGTTTGAAACATATTGATTTCATCAATAACTTTAGTATTGCAGGTATCTAGTACATGAAAAAAAACTCGCTCATGACCTTTGTAAATATATTTATACAAATATTTAACTGCCTTTATTTATTTATTTATTTATTTTGGTAATCAGGGGTGTCCGAGCCAACTTGCATTTAACTGCCTTTATTGTGGAACAAATTTCAGTATTAATGTGGCATTCAAATTTTGCAAGTAAATAAGGATTATAAGGTATGACCCAACGATTTTCTAACATATAACCTGAACCTTAACAACTTTTTGATCATCTTTGCGTTTGTAAACTGGTTATGAATCTTGACCATGTGTTGTTTTATCACAAAATTCTTTCGGATAATGATTTTTGCAGGTTCCATCCTTTCTCATACAAATGTTAGTTGGATTTATTTTTCCACATGGACCATGTATCATATGTTTCCAAACTGCATGAAATAAATGTGAATTTTCATGTTCGTTAGGGATTTCAGCATTTACATATAGGTCATACAAATCTGGGTTTTTAATTTTAGCGTTATCCTTGAATATGATCAGAAAGTACGCATGAGGGAGGCCTCTTTATTGGAACTCAATTGCATACACATAGGCCACAATAGGCCCAAAGATCTCTTTTTTAAACAACTCAGCCTTTAATAGTTCCAGTTTGGCACGAAAAATACGAGCAACCAAATCAGGCCGATTTTGTGCTTCTTCATTTGGGAAAAGCTCAATTTTTTTATCTCAGGCCATGATGGATTACACGTCATTGTTATAAATAAGTCTGGCTTTACATACCGTTGCACCAATGACATTGCATCCATATACCGTTTTCGCATGTCTCTAGGCCCACCAATAAAGGTGGCTAGTAGAATTACTCTTTTACCAATTTTAGAGGCTCAAGTTTCTCCGACCGCAATGCTATCAATAAAGCCTTGATAAAGTTCAGCTCTAATATCTTTTTGTCGAAGTCGAAAATAATCCAACCTTGAAGATTCAAGCTTTATATACATATCAACGACAAATTGTTGAAGAAGACGACCACCATGTAGAAAAACAGCCTTATCTCCAAGACGAATTTGTAAATTATAGCAATAGTATTCTCTGCAAGATACAACTCTTGTCTTCTTTTTCCCTTCTTTCATCACTACATGTGTAAAATGATTCAGTACAATAGAATAATTTCTTCAAATATTGTAGCTACTATAGGTGATATTCCTTGGATTAGCCTTGAGGATTTCAACGCCGTCTTAAATTCTAATGAAATCTTTGAGGGTAATCCAGGGAGAGACCAAGGAGCTGTTGAATTTAATGATCTTGTGAATGCTACTTGTCTTGTAGACCTTAGATTTACAGGTATCTTTTTCTCTTGGTGCAACCGACAATTTGACTCAGTTCATTTTACCAAAAGAAAGTTGGACAGAGCTCTTGTTAATCCTAGATGGCTGGACTTGTTTCCCTTAGCTTATGCAGATTTTCTCCCCTCTGGTATCTCTGACCACTCTCCTATTATTGTCAATATTTCTCCTCCTGCTGAACGGAAAGGTAAACCTTTTAAGTTTTACAATTATTGGACTGAGTTGGAGAAATTTAAAGATACTGTCAACACTTCTTGGGCCAGACATATTGATGGTACTTTCCAATTTCAATTATTCCACAGTTTAAAGAACCTTAAAGGAGCTCTTAAAACTTTAACTAAGGATTCCTTAGGTAAGGAGAGAATTCTAGCTAATAAAGCTAGGGAAGACCTTTGGTTTTGTCAAAGGGAGCTTGATGATAAACCAAGTGACACTTCCCTTAGAATCCTTGAAAAAGATCTTATGCAATTTTTCTGAAAAGCCATTCATATTGAAGAAGAGATAATTAGGCAAAAATCTAGAATTCAATGGCTTGATGCAGGGGATAAGAACACTTCTTATTTTCACAATTCTGTTAAAAATAGACGGAACCACAAACGCATTGTGTCACTTGTCAAACCTGATGGTACCAAGACCACTAATGAAGGGGAAGCTAAAATTGAAGCGATTAGATATTTTAAATCCTTGCTTGGCACCTCTGCGGCTAACCTCTACCCTGGTATTGGTGAATTGAGAAAGGTCATGATGAGAACATGGCGGCTAGCACAAGGTGGAATGTGGACCCGAACCACGTGCCAATTGGTCCGGTTACAAGGGCGCGAGCAAAGCGGTTCAAGGACAATCTCAATGGGCTGGTTCAACAAATTTGGGTTGAGACTAATTTGAGTGGCCCAAAGGAGGATACTAGTGATCCACAAGGCTGGGTGTCTATGATTCAAGCTCTAGAATAAATTATAGGCTTGCATGCCAACTTAAGAACTTTTTCATATTTGTTAGTTTGTTTTTTTATTTTAGTTTTGGAGTGAATTATATTGGGCTACAATATTCCGTAGGTTTAAAAGGGCCCAACTTTAAGGCTCAGCTATTTTAACAGTTTTAGGGTTGGTAATATTCAGTTTTTGATCATTAATAATATTGTGAGAGTTTTCTCTTTGGTTCTCTGAAGAATTATTCGAACTTATCAGATTTACTCTGTGGCGTTCATACCTTGACTTATCAATCGAGTTTTCCATCCTTGATTGTGGCGTCTCCATCCTTTATACCAAGGTTCGCATCTGTTATAGGTGTTGGGTCGCGGTTTCCATTGAATCTGACAGTAGAACGGTCCGAGACATTAATCGTGTTACGGGTTTCGTCACAGTATTGGCGGGGTTCGTATCAGGTCATCCATAAGCGTATCCCTACGGAGTTATCTAACAGTATGGATGATATCCCTAGTGATGATGAGATTAAGGAAGCCCTCCTAAGTATCCACAGTAATAAAGCTCCGGGTCCTGATGGTTACAATGCTCATTTCTTTAAGAAAACTTGGACAACTACCGGACCTTTAGTTACTAAAGCTATCAAAGAATTTTTTACTTCGGGCCAACTGTTAACTGAATCAAATGCTACACTTATTGCTCTTATTCCCAAGATCCCCAATCCTTCTAAGATGAGTGAATTTAGGCCTATATCGTGTTGTAATACAGTCTACAAATGCATCTCCAAAATTATATCCAAGCGGCTTCAAAAAGTTTTACCTATTCTGATTGACAATGCCCAATCTGCTTTTATAAAAGGTAGGAAAATTAGTGATAATGTTCTTCTCGCTCAGGATCTTATGAGGGACTATCATAAGTCTTCAGGCCATCCTAGAGCTGCGGCTAAGGTCGACCTTATGAAAGCTTATGATAGTGTGAATTGGGAGTTTTTACTTGATCTCCTTGATGTTCTTGGTTTTCCACCTAGGATGAAAGGGTGGATTAGAGCCTGTATTACTAGTCCTAAGTACTCAATTAATTTTAATGGCGAATCTGTTGGGTATTTTGAGGGTGCTAAAGGTCTTAGACAAGGTGATCCTATGTCACCTTACCTTTTTGTTCTTGTCATGGATACCCTTAGCCAATTGATTCAACTTAACATCCAAAGCTCCCCTCATTTTAAATATCATTGGAGATGTGATAAACTTAAAATCTCTCACCTTTGTTTTGCTGATGACCTGCTGTTATTTTTCAATGGTGATGAACACTCTGCAACTGTTATGAAAAATTCCTTAGATCAATTTTATAACTTTACTGGCATGCAAGCTAATGCTAACAAGAGCTGTCTGTTTATTTCAGGAATGGAGGAGAGCACTTCCAATGCTATTTGTCTGAATCTCCCATTTACTCTTGGTTCCCTCCCTATGAAGTACCTTGGTGTCCCTTTGATCACCACTAGACTTAAGAAGGGAGACTGTGATGACCTCATCCAGAAAATCACATCTAGAATTACCTCTTGGACCTCTAAATTTCTCTCTTATGCCGGCAGACTCCAACTTATCCAATCGGTTCTTGTTGGAATTCAGAACTATTGGGCTGCCATGTTTATTCTTCCTAAAAGTGTCCTTAAGCATATTGATAGCTTAATGTGTAGATTCCTTTGGACCGGAGGAATTTGGAAAGCTCATGGTGCTAAAGTTGCTTAGGATGTTTTTTTTTTCGGGAAATGGTAAATAAATAAAAGGAAAAAGCCAAACGGCATCTACAAATGTACAAGGGGCATACCCCAGGAAGTACAACAAAACCCAATATATAAAGGGGATGAAACACTTACAAAATCAAAATAAACAGAAAGGGCCCATCCACAAGAGCCATCTAACTCATATCAAAGCAACCCTTACGAGACATCACAAAGGGGAAACAAATGGAAGGTAAAGGACAACTTAGCCAAAGCTGAGCACAAAACCGCCCAAAACATACAAAGCATTAAAGCCCATCTAACAAAAGAACAAGAAAGGAACAAAACTCAACACTCAAAACTCAAAACTCAACAAGGCCTCCATCGCTCAAGAAGGTTAGAGAGAAGAGGTTCGTCTTTCCACTTGATTCGAATCTGGATAAGAATTTGATTGCAGATTTCTTGGAAAATAATCTCTTTGCTTTTTGTTTCCATCTTGAAGGTTCTCTGGCATTCCTTTCTCTCCAAATATTGTACACAGCGATCCCTAAACTCATTTTCTGGATTATATTTTTTGGGTGCCTATTCTTCCAAGTCCTTGCTACCCATTCAACAAGAGAGCTCCAGTCGGAAACAGAGCAACCAGTCCCAAACCTTTGCAGAATACCCTGCCATACAAAAGAGGAAAATGAGCAGTTGAAAAACAAATGATCATGAGATTCCATACCTTTGTGACATAACACACATGCCAAGGGCCCTGGAGTGAAGGAGCAAATACGATCATGAGTGGATAACCTTTGGAGAATGGCCAACCACATAATAAAGCTATGACGGGGAACATTTACTGGAAACCAAATAAGCCTAAACCAAGGAACTTTAGGACTTGAATCTCTAATGTGATTCCAAGTATGACCTGAGGAGAATTGGCCATTGGGAGAGGGGATCCAAATAACTTTATCCTGTGTCTCCGAAGGGGGGGGGGGCAAGGACCTTAATTGGCCTCTAATTTCAATAAGTTCAAGAGTATTAGTAAGTGGCCAATTCCAATTCTCTCTATCCACAACCTCAGACACCTTTGCATCCAAGGAGATAGCCGCATCATAGCTAACTCTCTGGCCAAGTCTTTCCACAATGGGGCCCATAGGGTGCCAATTATCGTACCAAAGGTAGGTACCACAACCACTACCTATTCTATGTTTAAGCATTGGTCTAACCAAGGGTCTGAGTTTGAGAAGTTTCCTCCAATACCAAGAACATTGTGAAGGAGGCTTGACTGCCCAAAAGCTCTTCCCTTTAAGCATGTAGGTTTGGACCCAGTTAGCCCAAATAGAAATACGATTCGTAGAAAATAAAGCCCAAATATGTTTAAAATTCAACACATTATTAAGTTGAATTAAATTCTTCAATCCCAAGCCCCCTTCATTTTTAGGTTTACAAACATTAGTCCAAGAGACTTTAGAGCCAAAAGAGTGCTCAATATCTCCGGACCAAAGGAATCTTCTCATAAATTTCTCAACCTCTTTAAGAACACTCTTAGGTAAAATAAACATGGCCGCCCAATAGTTCTGGATACCTGTTATCACAGATTGAATAAGTTGCAATCTACCAGCAAAAGAAAGACACTTTGAGGTCCAGGAAGTAATTCTAGAACTGATCTTATTAACAAGGTCATCACAATCCCTCTTCTTTAGTCTAGACGTGATAAGAGGAATCCCAAGATATTTTATGGGAAGGGACCCAAGAGGAAACTGCATAATGCGACATATAGAGATGGAGTCATCCTCCCCAACACTGGACATAAACATGCAACTCTTGCTAGTATTAGCTTTTAATCCCGTGAGATCGTAAAACTAGTTAAGAGTGTCTTTCATAAGTTGAGCTGACTCTTGGTTACCATAAAATAGTAACAAAAGGTCATCAGCAAAACACAAGTGTGAAATTTTAATTTTCTCACATTTCCAATGGTACTTGAAACAAGAGGACCTGTGGATATTATATTTTATCAATTGGCTCAAGGTATCCATAATAATAACAAATAAATAGGGGGATATAGGATCACCTTGTCTTAAACCCCTTGCCCCTTCAAAGTACCCAATGGACTCACCATTAAAATTTATAGAGTATCTAGGAGTGGTCACACAAGCCTTAATCCACATTTGCATTCTAGTAGGAAAGCCAAGCACATCAAGCAAATCAAATAAAAATTTCCAACTAACATTATCATAGGCTTTCATGAGGTCAACTTTCGCTGCCACCCGAGGGTGTCCAGAAGCTTTATGGTAATCCCTCATGAGATCTTGGGCTAAGAGAACATTGTCACTTATTTTTCGACCTTTAACGAAGGCAGATTGAGCATTATAGTTTGGATACGCTTAGATATGATTTTGGAAATACATTTGTAGATAGTGTTGCAACAAGAGATCGGCCTAAAGTCACCCATCTTAGAAGGATTAGGAATTTTAGGGATTAAGGCAATGATGGTAGCATTGGATTCTTTTAAAAGCTCTCCAGTAATAAAAAATTCTTTTATGGCAAGAGTAACTAAAGTACCAGTAGAGTTCCAAGTTTCTTTGAAAAAATGAGCATTAAATCCATCTGGGCCAGGAGCCTTATTACTATGGATACTGAACATAGCATTTTTTATTTCTTCATTAGTAGGAATACGGTCCATACTTATGATAGACTCCTCAGGGATCCGTTTGTGAATAAAGTTTCTAAGCAAGGAGGCCCCAGGGTAGGAATTAGACGCAGGAGAACCCAAAAGATTTTTAAAATACCTTATAGCTTCAATTTTTGCTTCCTCTGCATTATTAGTATAGCTACCATCAGGGAGTTCAAGGGACACAATGTGTTTCCTATTACGACGGTTCTTAACAAATTGATGGAAATAGGCAGAATTCCTATCACCTGCCTCAAGCCACTGAACTCTAGATTTTTGTCTTATAACCTCTTCCTCCACCCTTATGGCCTCCAAGAAAGTCCCCATTAAATAACTCTCTTGACGACGGAGAGTTAGATCATGGGGGTTATCATCAAGAAGGCTTTGACACCGCTGAAGGTCCTCTCTAGCTTCCTTCGCTCTCATATTTTCACGGCCAAAGGAACTTTTAGCAAAAATTTTAAGATCGACTTTAAGATTCCTAAGCTTGTGACATATTTGATATTGAAAATTTCCTTCAACATTATGGGACCACGAATTAGCAACAGTTTCAGCAAATCTATCCAAAGAGGTCCAAAAATTATAAAACTTAAAGGGAAGCCCTTTTTTCCTTTGATTAGTATCAACTGTGATAAGAACAGGAGAATGATCAGAAATACCAGCTGGGAGGAAGTTAGCATGGGCAGTGGAGTATCTGCCGAGCCAATTTTGGTTGACCATAGCTCGGTCCAACTTTTTTTTTAATGAATTGAGTAGAAGTATTCCGACTCCAAGAGAAGAAAACACCTGTATAACGAAGATCTACAAGGCAAGTGGCATTCACAAAAGTGTTAAATTCCTCTGCCCCTTGGTCTCTATTCGGATTTCCCCCAAATATTTCAAGAGGGTTTAAAACCGTATTGAAATCTCCAAGGGCTATCCAAGGTCGAGACCCAAGGGAGCCAGAAATAAGACATAATTCAGCCCAAAGACTCCTCCTTTCTTGCACAGTGTTGAAAGCATAAACGAAAGAAGCCTCAAAGCCTACGGAATGGTCCAAATTTTCAATAAAAACATGCATAACTTGACAAGAACTTTTTAAATGTGTCAAGATCACTTTGTCTGGATTCCATCCAATCCAAATTCTATCCACACCTTGAGGATTGCTATTAGTTATAAACTTCCAATTGCGGAGAAATTTCTTTTGAATCTTATCTTGGTTAGGCATTCTTACCTTTGTTTCAAGCATACCCAAAACATCAATTTTGTTTTCAAAAACAAAATTTTCAATTTCTTTTTGTTTGAGGGGCATATTTAGCCCTCTAATATTCCAAAAGCTAACTAACATTAAGTACGTTTGAAGGGGTGTCGTTTCTTACCTGAAGAATTATTCCTGTTCTTCCTATTTTGGCCAGTAGATTGAGTGGTCCTCGCAGGAGAGCTGAGGGATGATTCCCCTAAAGAGCCTTTTGTCGAAGAGGATTCTCCTGGTTTTACTTTATGCTCCTTTTCATTGTCCTTACCGCTTTCTGTTGCTATTGCATCCGGAGAACTTCTATTATCCCCTGTCTCCTTATCCCCTGTAATGAATATGTGTTGCTTGGGATGTTGTCTGTAGACCTAAGAAGGAAGGGGGTCTTGGCCTTAAAAACCTTACTCAATTGAATTCTATCTTAAATCTTAAACATATTTGGGCCATTTTTACTTCTAAAAACAAGTCCCTTTGGGTGGATTGGATACACACCTACATGTTGAAAGGAAAAAGTTTTTGGGAAATCAAGACCCCATCCCAATGCTCCTGGTATTGGCGAAAGCTCCTTAAACTTAGACCTATGGCTAGACCAATGCTTAGACATAGAATTGGTAATGGTTGTGGTACCTTTCTCTGGTATGATAATTGGCATCCTATGGGTCCTATCTTGGTCAATGTCGGGATGCGTGTCCAATATGATGCCGCCATCCCTTTAAATGCCAAAGTTTCCGATGTAATTGATGGGAGTGCATGGAATTGGCCGCTTACAAACACTTTGGAATTAATTGAAATTAGAGACCAACTTCATTCCTTACCTCTTCCTACTACATCTAGTGATGTGGTTCAGTGGCTGCCCTCCCCTAATAATGAGTTCTCTTCTGCCAACACTTGGGATCATGTCCGTATTCATTATCCCAAAGTCACTTGGTATAGCCTTACTAGGTTCCCGGGTAATATCCCTCGTTATAGTTTTATCCTGTGGTTGGCTATTCTCCATAGATTAGCCACGCATGATAGAATTTATACATACACACCAGGACCACTTGCTTGCGTTTTTTGTCACAAAAGTTTGGAATCCCATGACCATTTATTCTTTAATTGCTCTTACACTTCTTATGTGTGGCAGGGAGTTCTCAATAGGTTGGAAGTCACCTATTCCGCCCCCTCTTGGGATGTTCTTGTGGACTGGGCAGCGAAGAAGTGGAAAGGGAAGAACCCACAACACATTGTCCCTAAAATGTGCATTGGGTTGGTTGTCTATAGCATTTGGAAAGAAAGAAATGCTCGGAGTTTCAAACTTGAAGTGAGGACTAAGGAAAGAATCTTACAA
The DNA here is from genome assembly GCA_033977485.1 of Hydrangea macrophylla. Classification (NCBI taxonomy): domain Eukaryota; kingdom Viridiplantae; phylum Streptophyta; class Magnoliopsida; order Cornales; family Hydrangeaceae; genus Hydrangea; species Hydrangea macrophylla. The sequence goes on from CM066994.1 coordinate 82,492,887, forward strand.
GATATTTGCCTTCAGGTTTCCTTACAAATACAAACTACATGGAAGAATGATCCCCAGCTCCCTCATTATATTGATAGATGGGCCGTTACTACATAGAGAGGAAAGCTTGCCTTGGAGCCCTGTTATTTGTCTTGAATGATTTTTCCTTGTTGTTTTTCTTGCTCCTCTGTGTTTTGTGATGTGGTAGGAGCATTGTTTTATTTGGATGGGTTTTTTCTAGGTTTGCCTTAGTCAATTCCTCTTTTTGTTGCATTGTCTGGATGCATTTTTTCTTGTGCTTATTGTATATCCTGGGGTATGCCCCTTGTATTTTGTACAGTGCCGTTTTGGCGTTTTTCGTTTAAATTAACCCTTTTTCCGAAAAAAAAAAAATAATTTCTTCAAATAAATAGAAAGTTTGGAAAAAATATTATATCAACTCACCCTTTGTTTCTTCGAAGAGTAATTCATCAGCTGTTTTGAAATTAGCCATATTTGAAAAAGAAATTGTTGGAGCACATCTATTATTTGTTTTACCGACCCCGTCAATTCCTTGATGCCATCCAGTTTCCCCGAAAGGAAACAACAAAGGATATTGCAATGGACCATAGCAACCGAAATAGTATTGTACTCTGTAGTGTAACCAACATTTCCAAAAACAATAATATCTCTGCAATTAGCATTTGCACTGTCTTCTGTTTCTATCCATATTGCAGCTACTTGTGACACAATGGGCGCATTAAATACTCTTTGATCTAGACATCCATTGATGAGAATCAACATGGGCCATTACAAGATCCATTGCATGTTCCAAATGGACCAATTACAAGAGCAAGGTCCAAAAAGATCAAAGAAGCTTTCAATGGGCTGATTCAAGAAATTTGGGCTGATTTTAGCATTCCTAAGAGTGGCCCAAAGGGAAATGAAGACTATGTCAATTTAATTCATGCATGTGAAGATGTGGACTGAATATAACCTCTAAGATATAGCTATATATGTTTTATAGATAGTAGTTGAGAGTTGGTTCATGTTTTTAAGTGCATTTAATGAGTTAAACTACTTTTTTGTACTAGCCTTTGCTAAAAAACGTGAATGCATTATTTCCTATGGTTGGAGGGTTGTTCCAACTACTTGCATTTATTCCTATGGTTGGAGGGATGTTCCAAGCCTATATATATCCTTGCTTATCTTTTGTAATGGACAGATTTGATAAATTGATAAAAGTGAGTTTTTACTCCTTCTTCTTGGTTCTTCATTGAACTTCCAGAACTTATCAAGGTTTTCACCTTGTGGCGTTCAAAACTAAGAAAACCTGTGGTTTGCGTCTCTTTATAGACGTTGGGTCTCAGGTTCACTAATTGGAATACCTGTGGTTTGCGTCTCTTTATAGGCGTTGGGTCACAGGTTCACTTTTACAACAATCTGATTTTTAGCTTTCTTGGGAAGATATTCAATCTTTGTTGTTGGGTCTCATTGCTAGTCTATTGAGGTTCGCATCATTTGGTATCCGAGCAAGGTTTCTAAAATCAGGTTATCTATCCTTTTAATTTTTCGTCTATTCTCTGTTTGTTCTTCGTATTTTCTTTGTGACTCTTCGTGTTTTTTTTGTTCTTCAAATTCTGTTTTATATTGTGTTCTTCTTTGTTTTTTTTTGTTTTTGTGCCTCTAGTTATACAAAAAAAAAAAAAAAAAAAAAGAAAGAAAAAAAGAAAAAAAAAGAAAAGAAAAGAAGAGATCCGAAAAAAAAAAGGAAAAGAAAAGAAAAGATATCCAAAAAAAAAAAAAAAGAAAAAAAAAAAGAAGGGAGGCATTGATATCAAAGAAAGGCCAAATCTGATTTTTTTTTTGTTTCTTTCTTCCTTTGAGGCATACTAATCTTGGTTTCTAGTTCTCTCATAAAAAATATAATTATATCTCTAGTTTCTTCTCTCTCAAATCTGATTGTTAGTTTCAAATTCTCTTAAAATCTGATTGTAAGTTTTAATTCTCTCAATTCTGATTGTGTTTGTCCTTCTCCATTGATTCGTCATTTCTAAAATACTTTCGGCATTGGTATTAGTTTTGAAGCACCACTCGTTGAGATCTCTTGATTCAAGTTCATTTAGTTCATTAAAGAACTGAAAAGGGGAGTTAAGAGTGGAAAAAGGCAAGAGAGTGTGAGATCAATTTCGAAAAAGCCAAATTAAGAGTGAAACACGAGTGTGAGTGACATTATTTGAGTGCATACACGTGAGGGAGTGCTGTGAGGATTTATCTCTAACATTTATTCACAGATTTCAAAATATGACTTCTCAATCAAACAAAGAAGGAAATGAGGATCCGTCTTTCATGTTACAAGCTATGCAGCAACAATTTGAACGTATGGGCGTGATGTTTAATGAGATTCGGGATAGGATGGATAGACAAGATGCTGAAATTGCAACTTGGCGTGAAGGGCATCCCAAAGAATCCGAAATGCTAGAAGGCAAGAAAGGCACATACCCATAGATGAATCTGATGAAAATCATGAGGATGAGTTCGATGAAGAAGAAGATCGAGCTTCAATAAATAGTGGGGGCAGATTTGGGCCAAGGAGAGAAAGGCGTGGTAGAGGGTTTCAAAGAGGTCCAAGATGGCAAGATGGGGTTGACAGAAACTTGGGAAGCATCAAAGTAAAGATACCTTCATTCCAAGGGAAAAATGATCCAGAAGTGTACTTGGAATGGGAGAAGAAAGTGGAGTTGATATTTGAGTGCCACAACTACTCCGAGGAGAAAAAGGTAAAACTTGCTGTTATTGAGTTTACTGATTATGCTATTATTTGGTGGGATCAACTTGTGATAAACAGAAGGAGAAACCATGAAAGGCCTATTGAGACATGGGAGGAAATGAAAGCCATCATGAGAAAGTGATTTGTTCCTAGCCACTACCATAGGGACTTGTATCAGAAATTGCAAAATCTTACTCAAGGCTATAAAAGTGTGGATGACTACTACAAGGAGATGGAGATCGCTATGATTCGGGCTAATGTAGAGGAGGATAGAGAAGCTACCATGGCAAGGTTTTTAAGTGGGCTGAACCGGGACATAGCTAATGTGGTGGAATTGCAACACTATGTGGAGTTGGAAGACATGGTACATATGGCAATAAAAGTGGAAAGGCAGAATAAAAGGAAGGGATTTCTGTCTTCTCAAAATCCGGGCTCTTCTACTTCATGGAGGCCGAATGGAAAGAAAGATGAAGGGGCTGCCATAAAGGCCAAGACCGAATCGTCAAAAAGAAGAGATGAGGTTCCTAATGCCAATAAAGGTAAAACTGAATTTCCAACTCGTAATCGTGATATAAAGTGTTTTAAGTGTTTGGGATTAGGTCACATAGCTTCACAATGTCCAAATAAGAGGACCATGATTGCACATGTTGATGGAGAAGTGGAAACTGAAAGTGAGAATGATGATAATCAAATATCACCACTTGAGGACACTTGTGACAATGATGTGGAGTATCCGGCTGAGGGTGAGTTACTTGTGACTATGCGAGCTTTAAGTGCCCAAGTCAAAGAGGATGATGTAGACCAGCAAAGGGAGAATATTTTTCACACTAGATGCCATGTCAACAATAAGGTATGTAGTATGATAATTGATGGGGGAAGTTGTACTAATGTTGCTAGCACTACCTTAGTTCAAAAACTGAATTTACCTACCTTGAAGCATCCTAGGCCATATCGATTACAATGGTTGAATGATAGTGGGGAGGTGAAGGTGGTTAGGCAAGTATTAGTCTCTTTTTCCATTGGGAAGTACAAGGATAAGGTGCTTTGCGATGTTGTTCCAATGCAAGCAGGTCACATATTGTTGGGCAGACCATGGCAATTTGATAGAAAGGTTACTCATGACGGGTTCAAGAATAGGCATACTCTTGTAAAGGATGGCAAAACCATTACTCTTGTACCATTGACTCCTAGGCAAGTGTATGAAGATCAAATGAAAATGAAAAGAGAGGATGAGTTGAAAAAAAATTGTGGGGTTGAAAGTTCAAAAGAAATTGATGAAAAAGAGTGATACGAACCCCGCCAATAATGTGACGAAACCCGTAACACGATTAATGTCTCGGACCGTTCTACTGTCAGATTCAATGGAAACCGCGACCCAACACCTATAACAGATGCGAACCTTGGTATAAAGGACGAAGATGCCACAATCAAGGATGGAAAACTCGATTGATAAGTCCAGGTATGAACGCCACAGAGTAAATCTGATAAGTTCGAATAGTTCTTCAAAGAACCAAAGAGAAAACTCTCACAATATTATTAATGATCAAAACTCAATATTACAAACCCTAAAACTGTTTAAATAGCTGAAGCTTAAAGTTGGGCCCTTTTAAGCCTACGAAATATTATGGTCCAATATAATTCACCCCAAAATTAAAATAAAAGGAAACTAATGAATATAAAAAATCCCTAAGTTGGCATGCAAGCCTATAATTTATTCTAGAGCTTGAATCATGGACACCCAGCCTTATGGCTCACTAATATCCTCCTTTGGGCCACTCAGATTAGTTTCAACCCAAATTTGTTGAACCAGCCCATTGAGATTGTCCTTGAACCGCTTTGCTCGCGCCCTTGTTACCGGACCAATTGGTACGTGGTTCGGATCCGCATTCCACCTTGTGCTAGCTGCCATGTTCTCATCATTCCCCTCCTCTTGAAAAGGATTTGTCCTCAAATCATCACCTACATCAAAAGGAGATAAATCAGCAACATTAAAAGTAGTACTAACATTATACTCACCAGGCAACTCTAGCTTGTAGGCATTGTCATTGATGCGCTCAAGAACTTGAAAAGGACCATCGCCTCGGGGAAGCAATTTAGAACGCCTTTGTGCTGGAAATCTTTCTTTTCGCATGTGTACCCAAACCCAATCTCCGGGTTCAAAGATGATATTGCGTCGCCCTTTGTTAGCTTGCGTTGCATATTGCTCCGTTCTTCGCTCAATATTGAGCCTTGCTTTCTCATGAATCTGCTTAACAAAATCTGCTTTCTTTTTCCCATCTAAATTAACACGCTCAGTCACAGGTAAAGGAGATAAATCCAAAGGAGTTAAAGGATTAAAACCATACACAATTTCAAAGGGTGAAAATTTAGTAGCAGAATGGATAGTACGATTATAAGCAAACTCAACATGTGGTAAACATTCTTCCCATGTTTTGATGTTCTTTTTAATAATAGCCCTTAACAAAGTAGATAAAGTCCTATTTACTACTTCAGTTTGACCATCAGTTTGTGGATGACAAGTAGTAGAAAATAATAACTTAGTCCCCAACTTACACCACAAGGTCTTTCAAAAGTAACTCAAGAATTTAGCATCTCTATCCGAAACAATGGTTCTAGGCATACCATGTAATCTCACAATCTCCTTAAAGAACAAATTAGCAATATGTGAAGCATCATCAGTTTTGTGACATGGAATAAAATGTGCCATCTTGGAAAATCTATCCACAACCACAAAAATTGAGTCTCGACCGTGTTTAGTCCTAGGTAAACCTAACACAAAATCCATTGAAATATCAATCCATGGTTCACTAGGAATTGGAAGAGGTGTGTATAAGCCATGGGGTTGTACTCTAGATTTCGCTCGCCTACATGTGACACATCTACCACAAATTCTCTCAACATCTTGTTTCATGCGTGGCCAATAGAAGTGTTCTTGTAAAACGGCTAATGTTTTTACTACCCCAAAATGTCCCATTAACCCTCCCCCATGTGACTCTCGCACAAGCAACTCTCTCACTGAACAAGTTGGAATGCACAATTTATTTTCTCGAAATAAAAACCCCTCATGCCTATAGAATTTATTATGGGCTGTTTTTTCACAAGATTCAAATTCTTCACTAAAATCGAGACCTAAAGGATACAATTCCTTAATATGCTCAAAATCAAGAATCTTAGCATCAAGAGTAGAGATTAGAATGTACCTTTGAGAAAGTGCATCGGCAACGATGTTCTCCTTACCTTGTTTATATCGAATGACGTATGGAAACGTCTCAATGAATTCAACCCATCGTGCATGCCTCTTGTTCAGCTTGTGTTGGACTTTAAGGTGCTTTAAAGACTCATGATCGGTGTGAATCACAAACTCTTTAGGCCACAAGTAATGCTGCCATGTCTCCAAAGCTCGAACCAATGCATACATCTCTTTGTCATACGTGGGATAGTTTAAGGCAGCCCCACTTAACTTCTCACTAAAGTATGCAATCGGTCTTCCTTCTTGCATAAGCACAGCGCCAATACCTAAACCTGAAGCATCACATTCAATTTCAAAAGCTTTTGTAAAGTTAGGTAAAGCAAGTAAAGGTGCATGAGTTAACTTCTCCTTGAGTAATTGAAATGCCTTCTCTTGCTCTTCCCCCCATTTGAACCCAACATTTTTCTTGATGACTTCGGTTATCGGTGCAGCTATATTACTGAAGTCTTTCACGAACCCCCTGTAAAAACTAGCAAGTCCATGAAAACTTCGCACATTACTTACACTAGATGGGCTTGGCCATTCTTGGATAGCACGAATCTTTTCTTCATCAACCTGTATTCCTTGTGCACACACAACAAAACCAAGAAACACAAGCTTATCGGTGCAAAAAGTGCACTTCTTTAGGTTAGCAAACAACTTTTCATTTCTAAGCACATCTAACACAAGTTTTAAATGCTTCAAATGCTCTTCCAAGTTTTTGTTATAAATCAGGATATCATCAAAATAAACAACTACAAATTTTCCAATGAAAGCACGCAAAACATGGTTCATCAATCTCATAAAAGTACTAGGAGCATTAGTTAATCCAAAAGGCATAACTAACCATTCATACAAACCATATTTTGTTTTAAATGCAGTTTTCCATTCATCACCTTCTTTCATTCTAATTTGATGATACCCACTTTTCAAATCAATCTTAGAAAATATACAAGAACCATGCAACTCATCTAACATATCATCTAAGCGAGGAATAGGGTGTCGATACTTTACCGTTATGTTGTTGACGGCTCGGCAATCAACGCACATTCTCCACGTCCCATCCTTCTTAGGAACCAAAATCACCGGAACGGCGCATGGACTCATGCTTTCTCTTACGTACCCCTTTTCCATCAACTCACTAACCTGCTTTTGTAGCTCCTTTGTCTCCTCAGGATTGCTTCTATAGGCTGGTTGGTTTGGAATGGTAGCACCGGGCACGAAATCAATTTGATGTTCAATCCCTCGAATAGGGGGTAAACCATGTGGAACCTCCTCGGGAAAGATATCACCAAACTCCTGCAAAAGAGAAACAACAGAACTAGGCAAAGATGAGTCAATTTGGTTAGTGTTTAAAAATGCCTCTTTGTACAAAAGTACAATCATAGGCTGATTTGAAAACAACGCTCGTTTGATCTCACTCGCTTTTGCATAAAAATTCTTTTTTTGGTTTCCCTCTAATTTTCCCTCAATGGCTGCATTTTTCTTTTCTTTTTCTCTCTCATTTTTCTCACTCCTTTTCTTTTG
>CM066994.1:82515370-82517870 GCA_033977485.1 Hydrangea macrophylla
CTTCGATATACAGGTGTTTTTTTCTCATGGAGCCGAAATTCTTCTTCCCAATTCATCAAGAAAAAATTGGATCGTGCTCTGGTCAACCAGAACTGGCTAAGCAGATTCACTTCTTCTCAAGCTAAATTCCTCCCTGCTGGTATTTCTGATCACTCTCCTGCTTTGATAACTATTGATAATGATCACAAAAAGAAAGGCCTTCCCTTTAAATTCTATAACTATTGGACTTCCTTGGATAGGTTTACTGACACTGTTAATCAATCGTGGTCCCTTAATGTTGAAGGCAATTTCCAATATCAGTTATGTCATAAGCTTAGGATTCTTAAAGCGGGGCTTAAAACCTTTGTTAAAAACTCCTTTGGTCTTGAGAAAATGAGAGCGGATAAAGCTAGGGATGACCTTAAGCACTGTCAAAGTCTTCTTGATGTTTCTCCCCATGATTTGAATTTGCGTTGTCTTGAGAATCAATTAATGGGGAACTTTTGGGAAGCCATTAGGGTAGAAGAAGAGGTTGTTAGACAAAAGTCTAGAGTCCAATGGCTTGAAGCGGGTGATAGGAACACTGCCTATTTCTATCAATCTATTAAGAATCGAAGGAATAAAAAGCATATAGGCTCCCTGTTACTCCCTAATGGGAGTTATACTACTAATGGTGAGGAAGCAAGAAATGAAGCGATAAGGTACTTTAAAAATCTTCTTGGGGCGCCTTCCTTAAACGCTTATCCTGGGATTGCTGCGTTGAGAACCATTATTCACAAGCGTGTTCCTATGGAGGCCTTCATTAGTATGGACAATATCCCTACTGATGAAGAAATAAAAGAGACTATGTTTAGCCTCCATAGTAATAAGGCTCCGGGTCCGGACGGTTTTAACGCTCACTTTTTCAAAGAGACGTGGACCACCACTGGTGCTATAGTTACACAAGCGATCAAAGAGTTTTTTATAACTGGAGAACTGTTAAAAGAGTCCAATGCCACCATAATTGCCTTAATCCCTAAAGTACCTAATCCTACCAAGATGGGTGATTTTAGGCCAATATCTTGTTGCAATACTATCTATAAATGTATTTCCAAAATCATCTCTAAGAGAATCCAAGCTATTCTCCCTGACATTGTTGATAATGCTCAATCTGCCTTCATAAAAGGTCGGAAAATCAGTGACAATGTCCTCTTAGCCCAAGATCTTATGAGGGATTACCATAAATCTTCTGGGCAACCAAGAGTGGCAGCGAAAGTGGACCTCATGAAAGCTTATGATAATGTTTGTTGGGACTTTTTATTTGATTTACTTGAAGTGCTTGGCTTTCCTACTAAAATGAAGATGTGGATTAAGGCTTGTGTGTCTACTCCTAGGTATTCTTTAAATTTTAATGGTGAGTCAATAGGGTACTTCAAAGGGGCGAGGGGTTTGAGACAAGGAGATCCTATGTCCCCCTATTTGTTTGTTATTATTATGGATACGTTGAGTCAGCTGATAAAAGTTAACATTCAGGGGTCGTCTTGTTTTAAATACCATTGGAAATGTAATAAAGTTCAAATCTCACACTTATGTTTTGCCGATGATCTTCTTTTACTTTTTTATGGTAGTCGAGGTTCTGCGCAACTTATGAGAGATACCCTTAATCAGTTTTATGATCTTACTGGATTAAAAGCTAATACTAGTAAGAGTTGCCTATTTATCTCTGGAATTGATGAGGATGAGTCCAACGCTTTATGCCATATTATGCAATTCCCTCTCGGGTCCCTCCCTATGAAATATCTCGGGGTCCCTCTTATCACTTCTAGACTTAAAAAAAGGGATTGTGATGACCTGGTTAATAAGATTAGTTCTAGAATTACCTCTTGGACCTCTAATTGCCTCTCTTTCGCTGGTAGGTTACAATTGATTCAATCTGTGCTTGCTGGAATTCAGAATTATTGGGCTGCCATGTTTATTTTACCCAAGAGCGTTCTTAAACAGGTTGAGAAACTTATGCGTCGTTTCCTTTGGTCGGGAGGTATCGAGCACTCCTATGGGTCCAAAGTCTCTTGGATTAATGTCTGTAAACCTAAACAGGAAGGCGGTTTGGGTCTGAAAAATTTACCTCAACTCAATAAAGTTTTGAATTTTAAACATATTTGGGCTTTATTTTCTTCTAACCAAAACTCTCTTTGGATTAAATGGATACGTATTTATATGCTTAAAGGAAAGAGTTTTTGGGCTGTTAAACCCCCTTCTCAATGCTCTTGGTACTGGAGAAAGTTGCTCAATCTTAGACCCATTGTTAGACCTATGCTTAAGCATAGAATTGGAAATGGATGTGGTACCTTTCTTTGGTATGATAATTGGCATCCTATGGGGCCGTTAGTGGAGAGAGTGGGTAGTAGAGTTAGTTATGATGCGGCTATCCCCTTGGATGCCAAGGTGTCAGAGGTTGTCGAAGGGGAGGAATGGGATTGGCCTATTACTAATACTTTGGAACTCATGGAGATTAGAGATCAATTAAGCTCCATTCCATCCC